>JAUTDX010002590.1:0-41381 GCA_030844895.1 Ambrosia x helenae | reverse complement strand
CCAAAAGGATAGATGGTGGTGGAACATTAGATGGGGGACCATAGTTTTCGAATGCATAAATTGGATCTGGTTAACCACAAAGGCAGTCTGTGATTTGGATCCACCCACACTGGTGTCCTGAGGAGTGTTCCCGTTAGTAGATGTGGGATTCTGAGGAATGAGCGGCTTGTTCGACCTTCTGATTTCATATATCTCTTTGTTTTCCAGCTCTGCTACGAACTTGTTGATGGAAAGTGTCTGATACACGTTGTTCGACTTCTGGATGTCTAGCCATTGATGCAAGTGAGAAGTAAGCGCATCTGCAAATCTTTCCACAAGCTCTGGCTGATTTGTCTACAACCCCGTACTGGTACATCTCGGACATCAAATGGTAGTTTCTTGCAGTCATGTCTTGCAGCGATTCATTCCCGATAGCTATGAAGTTCTCGAACTCCTTCTTGAGTTGATCCATCTTGATCTTTCTGGTATTCGAGTTTCCTTTATTCCTTTCAGCAAGCGCTAACCAAAGCATATGCGAAGTAGTGCACTGTGCGAACTGATGAAGTATGTCCTTTGGAAGTGCTTGCATCAAAGCTGCCATCCGCCTTCTTTTCATAGTTATACTTCTTTCTCTGATCCTCGACATTTCTTCCAATGAGATCGGAATTTTTGAATTTTCACCATCGGCCCGCTGTACCCGTTTTCAATAGCTAACCATACAAGACCATCTATACCCTCAACATAAGTCTTGAATCTGCCCTTCCAACTATGGTAGTCTGCCATATACTGAAGTTTCGGTGCCCTATTGGAACTACCAGTCTCTAAGTCGCTTAAGAGAACCGAGGACAGATGATGTGTCTGTTGTGTCGCAGCAGCCACGAGTGCCCATGGATTCGTATTCATTGCCTGCTCTTGAGCAGCAAGCGCCCACGGATTGGTTCCGGCAACATTTGCCTGCATTTGCTGTTGTTGCATTCATTGCGCATTACGCTCGGCTGAAAATTGCCAAGGGTTCGTGGGTACATTCATTTGATTGTTAATTGGTTTGATACATTATTTTCTTGGTTGATTTAGATGTCCCCATGGGTTTTCCATATGTTTACGTTCGTTTAAAAGTACGATACTTAGTCAAATTTTGGTTACAGTAGGTTTATATGCCATTAGAACTTGTAAATGGCTTGTTTATTAGCGAGTATGAATCTAATCGTGTATAAAATAGGCGAGTAGACGCAATCACTAGTGAACATTGAGCGAGTACAAGTTTTCAGGTGATTAGGGTTTGACATGTGATTAGAAGCTATGCCACCTGTGCCACATGTGATTACAGGCGAGTAGCTTCTAATCGCTAGTAGGAAGACACGAGTAGGTTGTAATTGCGTGTTGATATGGGCGAGTAGCTGTAATCGCCTGTAGGTATAGGCAAGTGGAGCAGTGTAATCGCCTGAAGAGATCTGAGAATCACTTTTTGCACAAAAACCATCATTTTTGCTTCAAAATCTTATAAAAACGATTTGTTTAATCCCCAAATGATTAGAAAAGTTTCCAAAACACTTTTAGACCAAAGGGTCTAATAAAAAAACACACGTTTTTATCCGTAAAAAAACACACTTAGATTTTGAAATAAGGGTTTTTAGTTTTGATTAAAATCACAACTTTAACAAAAAAAACCACCTGTTTTGACTCGTTTTTGTTATCAAAACGCTCGTGATAAGAGCCTCGGCTCTGATACCACTTGTAGGATCGACTACGTGTCACCCGACAATCCACGAGTTTTTACCTAGAGTGCGGAAAACCTCTAAATATGTTTAGAAACAGAAACAAACATGAAACAATGATAAATGGTAATCAACACACACAAATGGGTCAAAAGCTTTATGATTAATCACAAAAACAGAGCTCGAGTGTTTACAATGATTATCTCAGACTTTCAGACCTAGGGGAGGGTGTTTGGAGAGTGTGTGAGGTGAGAACTCATGATTAGGGTAATGATTGGATGTATTTATACCCCTTGTACTCGTAGAGACCCAAATAGGCGAGTAGGATCCTATCCCAGATGCATTATAGGCGAGTAGGCCTATACCACATATAATACTAGTGAGTAGAACTCTATGTCATATATAATACAGGCGATTACATTGTAATCGTTTATATGGGTTCTTATAATCGCCTATCACATCCAATCAGCCCCAAACGCTTACAAACACTCCCAAACACCCTGTAAACCGTCCAAACATCTAATATACTAGCCTAGGGAAATCATGCACTAACATATCTCCCCCATCGCTCTTATCTCAAACTTGTTCTGCATCATTTTCTCAAAGTCCCTGCATAGATTTTCATTGGTGGAACCAAAAATGATATCATCGACATATACATGTACTAGCAAAAGGTGACCATCTTCTCTAAGGTGAAGAGTGTTCAATCAATAAGTCCACGGTTGAACCTTTGATAGATAAGGTACCGAGAGAGCGTCTCGTACCATGCTCCTGGAGCTTGATGAAGACCCTAAAGAGCCTTGTTTAAACGGTAAACTCGGTCTTTTGTGCATAGGATTTGTATGACGCATAAACCGGTGTCCAATAGTTGGGTAAATATTCTTAAATATTGAAAAGCATGAGTAAAATTTTCTTTTAAAAGAGTATGTTTGAATCAAAGTGTACGTAGCGGAAAATCAATTAAATAAAATTTGCAAAACTTAAAATGTTTTTTCAATTGTAACTCGAAACTAAAATTATCATGAGTATACAAAAATCGTCTTCCACTACAAATGCCTTCAATTTCCAGGTAGCTTCTTGCATCACCAACCAGTCATCCATCCATCTCTCTATTAACCTAAAATCAATCTAATGTGTATGCAAAAGTTAGCTACGTTGAGTGAGTTCAAGTTTTTATAAATTTATATAGAGAAGTAGTTTGTCAAAATAAGTATTAAGAAAATACCTCAACCTCAAAGTTAACAATAAGCGCAATCCGCTAATTTGTTTTCCCCAAGCAACAATCAAAATCTAGGATTGGCATACTCTGCCTAATTGCCTCAAGACTTCACTTATCAAATATATATTGAGCGCATCCCGCTTATCAACACAAAGTACAATCCACTCTATTTAATCCAAACCAAAGCTAGAGATTAAAGTAGGCATATCCCACTTTTGTCATAACTCAGTTTATAAAAATACACATAATATAATTCAAACCAAAGCTAGAGATCAAAGCAGGTATATATATCCCACCTTTGTCATAGCTTAGTTTATAAGAATACATATAATCTATACTACATTATAAAGGAAGAGGCATGAGCAAATTTGTCCAAATTATCCAAAGTTAAAATGGTATACCAAGGGTTTCTTTACAATTTCCTAAATTTTACCACTTTTCTTCCTAAATGCCCTTAGAAGATAATCAATGGGTATTTTAATGCATAAAACCATCTAATTATTATATTAAAAAACTTTATTATTATTAAAATAACATAATTTTCATAAACATGTTTGGCACCCTCATGATTTAACAATAAATTTCAATCTTGGACAAAAAGTGATTTGTGCCAAAGCAGACCGCCCGACCCACATCAATAAGTTACTCGTCTTTACCTCATACTGAACCACACGATAGGTCCATTTTGCCATCAATTACCATTACGGTACTAGCTCGTCAGCAATGCATCTCGCAACTTCGGAACCTTGTTTACGTGATTGATTATAAAGCATTTGAGAAGGGTATCAAACAAAATTAAGTAATTACTACATTTTATTAAAAAATTGTAATTTTATATAAAAAGCTTTCTACACATACAAATATATACCTATACACCTTAAAAAGATTGTAACAATCAATAAAAGGCGAACTTTATGTAAAAAAAAAAATTGTGATGCCTTTTCATAAAAAGTGTGCGCATGAATTATCTCACGAACGCAAACCAAACCGAACCAAAACCGAACCGAACCAAAACCGGCCTCTCAAATCAACAAAACCGGGGCCGAACCAAACTGAAACAGGTTCAGATACGAACTGATTTGAAACTGGTTCGGTTCCTAGAAAAAAACCGATCTGTGCACGACTATAAAGTTTTCTGGTTGGAGGGTCTTATGTGAAATACTTTCAACTAATTGCCACTAATAGGAATTTATGGTGCACTTGATTAGCAGTTTTATTACATTGCTTTTATCATGTGGAAAAAATTATGGGTATGTTTCTCTGCAGGTTACTAATGTGGGTCTTATAAAGCTTTCTTCTCCTCAGCAATCTCTCCAGATTTGACACTTTCAACATATTGAGTGGGACTATTAGTATATAATAATAGTTACTAATGAGTCAAACTGCTACATCCAGTTTTTTACCGGCATGTAGGTCAAATTGCATATAGTATATAGAACGTAACATGCTATCATGTCTCCTTGTAGACTTTAAAAAATTACCCCACTACGAAACACAAGTGCTTACACACACAAACATACACCTTACATATTGATTATTTTAATTGTTTTAAGGTTTGAATTATGTTTTCGTCCTGTATTGTCGACTCCGCCGCAACGCGCCGGTTCCCTGCTAGTATAAACTATGTAACAATCCTGACTCAAAACCAGGACTAGAGATCAGAGCAGGCATATCCCACTTCTATCATAGCCCAGTTTATAAGGTCAGGTAGTCGCCAAACACAGTTTATATATATAATATATATATATATAGAAAACACATATAACTCAAACCTATATATAGGTACATTTATTTTTATATACGTATGAACATATACAACTATCCGAATTATCTTATTCTGGTTGGTTTCAAACATGTAGGTATAAAAACATAACCTACTTGCGTTTTAAGCCCAAAAAAATATTTCAGTTAATATGGATTTCGTTCGTTTACAAAAAATTTATAACTTCATAAAAATATTGTGTGACTTCATAAAAATAATCATACTAGTTTAGCATGCACGTCAACCCAAAAATATTTAGAAAACAATAATTAAAAGAGTGGACGTAAGAATTAACCTTAATAAAATGCTTGTACCCACAAAGCCAGTGAACCGTAAGGACAAACATACACCGGTACAAGCTCCAAAATCTACACAATAATCTTCTCATCAGTCTAAGGTCTATCCACAACCCATGCATCAAATTCTTATTATGAGGATCATGCTATGCAACAACATGAGACTAGTGTGTCCACCATCTAAAACCATTCTTCATAATTTTCCTTACATGTAGAATTCCAAAAAGGCATATCAAATTCCAAGAAGCATAACAACATCCACACACATGCCTAGACCTACGTAGATAATTATCACCACCATATTTACTTTAATCCCATCATCATCACTTGGAGTAAAACACACCACACTCACATCTCCATCTCCAAGAATCGTTATACACAATCATCCTCTTTACACAACACAACATAAACGCACACCTTCTATACACGTACACATGCCAACATCGTCGCAAACTATTAGAACCACTACCTATACCGTCGCATCGCATTACCACCATATATACACCATCACCGCAACCACCATTGCACGCATATCTTGAACTCAACCCAACCTTCGAGTCCCTTGGTATAGCGACTTCTTTAATCCAAACCATAACCGGGTTTTCTTTGATACCCAAGTCGTGAACCACCAAGTTCAACCCCCGCTTAATACTTGTCATCGCCTACCTCCATCATACCTGTTTCATCAACAACACAAACTATAATAACTCGATGAAGATACCCTAAAGTACCATACGGACTATACTTAGCTGGATACAAAGAATCGCTCTATGTTTCATCATAGCCTCTAACTGAAATCTAGATGAATAATATAACTAAATCATGAGAGTAAGGGCTGCTTTAATCGCTCAGCGCAAACCGTCCAACCCTCCTTTCCTTAGTTCTCTGGTGCGTAACGTAAATTGGAACTTGGGTGCATTGAACCGTTCTCCGTACTGAATGATGGTTTCATCGGACAACCATTAACTACCATGTTAATCTTTCGAATTGATGGATCCAAACTCACTAAAACGAGAACAACCGACGTCGGAACCGTGTATACACCTGGTATAGCTTTTAAAACGAGATAGAGAGGTAATTCTAGGGAGGTGACTTAAGGTATTTAAAAGAAGATGTTACACTAAGGCCATTCTAGCACTATTAATCCCTCAAGGTTTCGTTGATTACATTATGCTCCTAATTTGTGTTGCAATACACACGGGAAGGCTGCAATGCTTTTATCTTTAAGAAATTAAACACCATCATAAATTTTGAGAAATCTAAAGATCCAAGACACTATCTAGATGTAAATTTTAGCCAGTGGGGAACCGTCAAGGTTTAATTAACTACAAAAGCTCCCAATATTTTTAAACAAAGATTATGGCGTCAACTCATTAATGAACCCACTTAATGAATGCCGGTAAGCCAATCCGTCTAAATAAATATTTTTTTTAGCTAAAACATATGCTAGTTGAACCCACTCATAGACCTAATTAATAAAAACATATGATTCATAATAAAACATTAAAGAATCAACTTGATGAAAACCGGGTTTTCATTTAAATAAATATTGGTGAATTTTAGGATGTTACAGGATCTTCGAAACCCGATGGTTGCTTCACGTACACTTCTTCCTTCACTTTACCATACAAAAACGAACTCTTGACGTCCATTGGTAGACCTTGAAACGTTTGTACGAAGCAAATGCAAGAAACATGTGAATTGCTTCCATACGGGCTACCAGAGAGTATATTTCATTGTAATATTCTCCTTCAATCTGTCGGAATCCTTGAACAACTAAGCGAGCATTGTTGCGAATGACAACAACTCGGTCATCTTTCTTGCATTTGTAAACCCATTTCGTTCTGATCATCTTCGAACCTTTTGGAAGATCTACGAAACACCTAACTTACAGAACTGAAGGAGTTCTTCCTGCATTGCTTCAATCCATGGTGCTTCCCTTAATGCCTCATTAATACTGCGTGGTTTTGTTGGTGAGAAAAATAAAAGAACCACTTGTTCTATTCACCGGATTTTATAATCTTGGAATAAAGAGCCGTTGAACTTGCCCTAAGTTGACGGGTTTTGGTCCCGCTATTCGGAGGTTCGAATCCTTCCGTCCCAGAGCATATTCCTTGTATCCGAATGCTTCCTTTTTGTTCACGTGTGTAGTAATCCCACTTTCTGGATTACCGATGACATTTTGCAGAGGGTATATGTTGTGGATCCTAGATTCAGGATGAGTTGGAAGAGGGACACTCTCTTGCATATTATACTTTGAAAGCTCAAGTTCTGTTGTGTTGGAAACATCCAACTTAGATAATGTGACTATAAAAGTAGCTCAAAAGCATATTGCTTTTTTGTTAGCTCTTGTTGCATCCTACAATGGACTTGTAGCTGGTCAAATTGGCAATAACAATTTGACTAATGAAGATTATGCACAGATTGACAAAGAAGAGATGGAATCGTTGATATTCAATGGGCATTCACAAGTGTGGTGAGGAGAGATCATGAATTTATGGAGCGTACGGGAAGAACCGATTTAGCCATTTCACCTAACACCACCTATGGGTTTAACAAATCAAAAGTCACTTGTTTCAATTGTGGAACAAGATGACACTTTGCCCAAGAATGCACCAAACCAAAGCAACAAGGAAACCGAAACCCATTTAAAACCAATTACCAAAACCGTCAAAACAATTACCCAAATCAAAACTAAAACCGATAATTTGGTTTCACAAAACACTAACCAAAGACAAACATCATCACCTAACCAAACTCAAAATACACCAAATCATGAAAGAAACATTGTTCCTGTAACCACTTCCACCAACCAAAATACCAATGACAGCAAGGCGTTGGTTATACAACAAGATGAAGGGTTTAATTAGAATGACATGCAATTGGTTGTTGAAGAGATTTCTGGAGGAAATGTTGCATGTTTAGCTCAAGAAGTTGCGAATAATGAAGCAGGTAAAAAGAAGAATCGGTAGAAGAACCGGTAGTTGAAGAGGAAGAGATTAAGACGGTTGCTGAACAAATTGAAGGTGTTTCGGATGTTCATGAATCCGATTATTCAGATTCTGAGAGTGAAACTGATTCAGAAGCAAGTCTAAATTCTCTATACAATGATGTTGATAAATTTTTAGCCCAAGCCGATTTTCTCATCAGTAAGAAGTCGTGCATGGTGGATGATGCCTACTCAAAGATTGATTATTCTAAATTCTTTGCTGGAAAGGAAGCTCATTTTGCTTTGATGGTTATGACTGATTCCACAAATCTGGTAAGTTTCTGACTCACTTCCTAAGTGTAAAGATTATGTCATGTTACTAGGAAGATGTGAAAGATCAGAAGAACAAATTCTCAACTTGACAAATGACTTGGCCAGTGCTAAAACCGCAGTTGAAAACTTTAGAAAGAATGAAAAAGCTTTAAACAAAACTCTATACAATTATAAGAAAGATGTGTCAGAGTTGACAAAAACACTTTCAAATAAACAAATTGCAATTAATAATTACATAAATGAGATTGAAGAAACAAAGCTAGAAATGGCCAAAGTCAAATGCATGAATGAGAAAACGAACAAGAAACTAGAAAGCTATCTCAATGTGAGATATATTCTTAATCATAGGGTTGAACTACCTGTTACACCCCGCCTAAGGCAGAAATGCGAGGTGAGACGAACATGGTGATCACAACATTGTTTATACAAGAAATACTAAATGTCATATATTTCATCAAACACATAAGTCACATAGTCGAATACAAATTACAAATCCTAGCAAGTGTTTCAAACTGCTACATCAAAACTACAAAACAAGGTCTTCTTCATGCAATCCTAAACTTGGCACCTTAACGTCTATACTTGGTTTTCTGAAAAACATGATTACAAGTGTCAACTAAAAAGTTGGTGAGTCTGTAGGTTTTGTTGACTCGATAAAACATTTTTGTTGCTCAAAAAGTTTCGTTGTCTGTGTCCATGAAGAATATAGTTACCATGAGCACCATAACCAAACCACGACGTTCATGTTCACCCCGCCCCAATGCCTTATCGCGAGACATTATAAAGTACATGGATAATATGCATTCATATGTGTTAGCGCGACTAATAGTGAAAGGGGGTGTCAACCCAAATAGTACTATTCATATGATCCACGGCTTATGGCTAAGCTAATGGTTACAGTTTTCCGGGGAATTTTCGTTGATCTGCGATAATTATGGGTCTAACTCATGTAGCACATATTGTTGTCATGTACATATGTTGATCTGTAGCAGGTTTCTCCCCCGAAGTTGCAAAATAGTAAAACAGTAAAAGGGGCCACGAAATTCACCTGATGTCTCGTTATATGATCTATCAAAGCAGAAGTAACTACTGTTTCGACAAAAAGTTCCCTATAACGTCAAATACATCTTAAGTTGTGTGTACTTATTGTTTACCATAGAAGTTGTTCACCCAACTTATGGACCCCTGTACTATTTACATGTGGGCCAGTGTTTATGCACATGACAACTATTATGCATCTGGTTTGTACTTGCAAAGTGTATTGTTTTTTGTAATCCGGAGTTTTGAATATGCGCAACATTATATGTGATCGTGTATGTTTTGATCCAAAAATTGGTTCCCTAACAACTATTAAAGCCGAATGCGGTTTATAAAACATTAATCATGATGTAGGTGCATTCACTAAATTGATTTGTGTCACATAAGTGTGTGTGGTATGCATACATGCGGTTATATATGAGTGTACATGTGTGTGTTTCAAAATCAATCAATAATAAACAAGATAATGCTTTTAAAAAATCATTAACTTATGTGCAAGACAGGGTCGATTACAAGAGGGTCGGTAAAACTATAAGAAATGGTGAGTGGACAATGTACCTAGTTGATGCCAGTGTGTGATTGAACGATTGAACCTTCTAGCCTCCAATTGAGCTTCCTGATCTTGAGTCTTGAAGCTTGGAATGGAAAAGTGGTTATAGTTTTGGTGATCGGTTGACAGTATGAATCAAAGGGAAAAGATAAGTTTTTGTGGTGTGAACATGGAATAACCTTGAGCTCCTTTATATAGTGGTCGATCAATGTGGTAACAAAATAAATTAGGGTATGTCTCATATTCTTGATCGAAGTATTGTTTAAAGGTGGGATTCATAAGTTGGTGTAAGGAAATGAGTTGGAAGGACTAATCAAGAAGAAAAGGGTGTTATCTTAGGTGGAAAAGTGGATCATTCTAGGCTTGGTGCCTAAATTAGTGTAAGTCATTGCACCATCCTCACTTTAGCCGGTTACATCATTGATTGGAAGGCATCCTTCGTCATGTGGAGGTGGATATGGATATGGGTGGCCGATTAGTTGTAAGCTTTTGGAGGTGACCGTGACAATTCATAGGTTTGTCTTTACTTGTTGATGGTGATTGTTCCTATTGGTTTCCTTGTTTTTGATTGGTGCTTACCATGTTAGGAAAGGTTCTTGGTGTTGGAAAGATGGTTAGATTAGTTGTTCTTGCCATGTAAATGTAAGATTGTGACAACTTGATTGAAAGTGACACGAGGTGGCTTGGGATTTGGGTTCGGCCGAGGTCAAGACAAGGAAGGAAGAAGTACAAGATATCATTACATGTGTTCTCATTGGTATGTCAAGTCCCTTTCGAATGGAAGCTTCTTTGTTGGCCGATCTTAATGTGTGAGTTGGAATTGTCACATTTTTATTTGGTATAATATGTTGACTTATGGATTGAAAGTGACTTGTCATAGGATAGATACACCAATGAGGAAGTTATCAAACATGCCTAGTTGTTAGTGTAGGTGAGCTAGTGTTTAGGGAAGATAAAAGGGGTAGATAGTGAGTAGTGACTAGACATGGAGCAAAGATTTGTCTAAGTATATGTGTGTTTAGGCTGAGATTATTGGAAGGAAAATGGATGATGGTGACTACACTTTGTACATAAGTTTGTCTTTAGTTATTACCAATCATAAGCATGCACATAGTTGGAATGATGGTGATGGTTATGCAGAGTGATAGTGACTTATCATAAGCTAATGAAAAGGATGGTTCTATGTTTCTTCTCCTCTAGCCGATTTATGTGCAAAAGAATTTAGGCACATGTCTAATGTATGTGTACATGTAGTTATTGTGTTTTCCTTGTCACCTAGTTGTCTCATGTTAAGTCCTTTTCATCTGGAAGGTATTGGTTGTCATGGAAAAAGACATGTCATGGAGCTAGAACTGTGCACATGTTTAATTCTTTCTTGTGTGCATTGTGTATATATATAAGATTGAATAGTTTTTGTCTTATCTAGCTCAAGTGTGTATATGTAAGCCATATGTGTATAATAATATTGTTTTCATATTTGATCATGCACACAAGTATATAAAAACAATATATATATATATAGTTTTGGCAAAATAAAATATTATATGAAAAACCATACGCTTTTGTTGATCCTTATGACGGTCATGGTGTTCGAGTATAGTTCACTTCTACATATTTGTTCTAATATTGAGGCACACCGACACACTTATTCTTAGCACATAGTGAAACAAACTAGTTAATTGTACGGCCTCGACTAGTGAATTTGGCATGTGTCACATTCTCCCCCTTTTTAGAGAATTTCGTCCGCGAAATTGTGTGTGTGTCGTCTAGTTTTCAAGTGGTATCTAACCTTCATCTGGTTTTCTACTTATTTGTGGTCTATACTTAGTTACAACAAGGTTTACGTACACATAGAGAGTAAGGAATGCAGTCTTGTCATGAAACGTACCTGTGACAACATGTTACTCTTGCCTAGCGTCCCTTGCTTCCTTCACGAATGCTCTACCACGAGGAGGGCTAACATTGCCAGCCATTCTGGTCCTTCAGCTTCAGACAGGCTCTCTTGAGGTGCTCCGTACTACCGCACTCATAACATTCCCATCGGGCTTCCTTGTTCGTGCAATACTTGGACAGGTGGCCTGGCTTTTTACACTTGTGGTAAGTAAAACTTTCGCATGTTCCCTTATGGTGAAAACCGCATTTGTCACACTTAGGATGCGCTCCTTTGTACGGTTTCTTCACCACCGCCGCATATGCATTCGCAACCTCCTTCTTCTTACGTGGATGGTTCACTGATTCCTTGTCATCCGGTTTCCGTTTCCCACCTGTACCTTTCTTGATCAAAGCTTCAGATCGAACACCTTCATCCGTCAGGCTGTGCGCCAAAGTCACAGCACATTGGATAGTGGCAGGTCGTGATGATGTCACCATGCTTTGAATTTCAGGTACAAGACCCCAAATGTACCTTTCAATCCTCTTGAACTCAGGTGTAACCATATGCAGGACAAGTCGAGAAAGCTCGTGAAATCGAGTGGTGTATGCCGATGTCTCTGCTCCATCCATAACCAAGTTCCAAAAATCGGTCTCATACTTATGCAGTTCGTTGCGATGACAGTACTCTGCCAAGAGCATGGATTTCAGGTCATTCCATGACAGTTGATACGCAGCTTCTCTTCCCAGTACTGTCTGGACTTGCAGATTCCACCACGCCAGGGCTTCATCCAGGAAGGTGCAAGTAGCATACTTGACCTTGCAGTTCTCAGCACAGTCACTAATGTCGAGCACATACTCCATCTTCTCACTCCACCGAACAATTCCTACTGCTCCTTCAGTACCGTTGAAACTACGCGGATTACATGCCAAAAACGCCTTGTACGAGCAACCTTTCGGTACTTCCTCAGTCTCTATGCCACTTCCAGTCCTAGCACCACCTCCACTGGTACCGCTACCTCCGGCGCCACCGCCAGAACCTCCATTCGTGCCATTTCAGGCTGCCTCATACTGCGCAATAGCAGCTGCAACCTGTTGTGAAACGAACTGCGCAATGTCTTTAGGGGTCATCGGGGTTCCTTCTCCAGAGTTGTTGTGAGTAGGTCTTTTGCTGGTGCCATGTCTTCTTCCAAAATGACAAAAGAAAATAGATAAGGCCATGCATCCAAAGAAATCACGTATAGAAGTTAAGCAATGCACAAAGACTCTTAAAGTATAAAAGAGGGGTCCTTAGGTTATAGTCTAGTTATCTCTCCATGAGACCTAGTTCTCTATAACCAATGACTCTGATACCAATCTGTCACACCCCGCCTAAAGCGGAAACACGAGGTGAGACGAACATGGTGATCACAACATTGTTTATACAAGAAATACTAAATGTCATTTATTTCTTCAAACACATAAGTCACATAATCGAATACAAATTACAAATCCTAACAAGTGTTTCAAACTGCTACATCAAAACCACAAAACAAGGTCTTCTTCGTGCAATCCTAAACTTGGCTCCTTAACGTCTTTACTTGGTTTCCTGAAAAACATGCTTACAAGTGTCAACTAAAAAGTTGGTGAGTCCGTAGGTTTTGTTGCTTAAAAAGTTTCGTTGTCTATGTCCCTGCAGAATATAGTTACCATGAGCACCATAACCACACCATGACGTTCATGTTCACCCCGCCCCAATGCCTTATCGCGAGACATTATAAAGTATGGATAGTATGCATTCATATGTGTTAGCACAACTAACAGTGAAAGGGGGTGTCAACCCAAATAGTACTATTCATATGATCCACGGATTATGGCTAAGCTAATGGTTATAGTTGTCCGGGGAATTTTTGTTGATCTGCGATAATTGTGGGTCTAACTCATGTAACACATATTGTTGTCATGTACATATGTTGATCTGTAGCATGTTTCTCCCCCGAGGTTGCAAAACAGTAAAAGGGGCCATGAAATTCACCTTATGTCTCGTTATATGATCTATCAAAGCAAAAGTAACTACTGTTCCGACAAAAAGTGCCCTATAACATCAAAGACATCTTAAGTTGTGTGTACTTATTGTTTACCATACAAGTTGTTCACCCGACTTGTGGACCCTTGTTCTATGTATATGTGGGCCAATGTTTATGCATGTGACAACTATTATGCATCTGGTTTGTACTTGCAAAGTGTATTGTTTTGTGTAATCCGGGAGTTTTGAATATGTGCAACATTATATGTGATCGTGTATGTTTTGATCCAAAAATTGGTTCCCTAACAACTATTAAAGTCGAATGCAGTTTATAAAACATTAATCATGATGTGGGTGCATTCACTAAATTGATTTGTGTCACATAAGTGTGTGTGGTATGCATACATGCGGTTATATATAAGTGTACATGTGTGTGTTTCAAAATCAATCAACAATAAACAAGACAATGCTTTTAGAAAATCATTAACTTATGTGCAAGACAGGGTCGATTACTAGACGACTAGGGGTCGAGGGTCGGGTAACAAGAGGGTCGGAAAACTAGAAGTAATGGTAAGTGGACAATGTACCTAATTGATGCAAGTGTGTGATCGAACGATTGAACCTTCTAGCCTCCAATTGAGCTTTCTGATCTTGAGTCTTGAAGCTTGGAATGGAAAAGTGGTTATAGTTTTGGTGATCGGTCGAGAGTATAAATCAAAGGGAAAAGAGAAGGTTTTGTGGTGTGAACTTGGAATAACCTTGAGCTCCTTTATATATTGGCCGATCAATGTGGTGACAAAATCAATTAGGGTAACTCTCATCTTGTTGATCGAAGTATAGTTTAAAGGAAGGATTCATAAGTTGGTGTAAGGAAATGAGTTGGAAGGACTAATCAAGAAGAAAGGGGTGTTATCTTAGGTGGAAAAGTGGATCATTCTAGGCTTGGTGCCTAAATTAGTGTAAGTCGTTGCATCATCCTCACTTTAGCCGAGTTGTGAGTGTAGGTGAGCTAGTGTTTAGGGAAGATAAAAGGGGTAGATAGTGACTAGACATGGAGCAAAGATTTGTCTAAGTATATGTGTGCTAAGGCCGAGATTATTGGAAGGAAAATGGATGATGGTGACTACACTTTGTACATAAGTTTGTCTTTAGTTATTACCAATCATAAGCATGCACATAGTTGGAATGATGGTGATGGTTGTGAAGAGTGATAGTGACTTATCATAAGCTAATGAAAAGGATGGTTCTATGTTTCTTCTCCACTAGCCGATTTATGTGCAAAAGAATTTAGGCACATGTCTAATGTATGTGTACATGTAGTTATTATGTTGTCCTTGTCACCTAGTTGTCTCATGTTAAGTCCTTTTCATCTAGAAGGTATTAGTTGTCATGGAAAAAGACATGTCATTGAGCTAGAATTGTGCACATGTTTAATGCTTTCTTGTGTGCATTTGTGTGTATATATATCTACGCATATATGTGTATATATATAAGATTGTATAGTTTTTGTCTTATCAAGCTCAAGTGTGTATATGTAAGGCATGTGTGTATGAATAATATTGTTTTTATATTTGATCATGCACACAAGTATATAAAAACAAAATATATATATAGTTTTGGCAAAATAAAATATTATGTGAAAAACCATACGCTTTTGTTAATACTTATGATGGTCATGGTGTTCGAGTAGAGTTCACTTCTACATATGTGTCTATAGCTTTCAGGTTGTCAAAGTCAGAATAGTCGAGTTGTAAAGTTTAAGTTTGTTTTGTAATTACTGGTTAGGGTTATCGAAGGGTCGAACCAAACTCTGAAAGTTTGGTTCAGGATAACACAAGGTCGAACCAGTTGGTTCGTACCTTCGTGAGGTCGAATAGAAAAGTCTACATATAGATGTTAGTTATTGACGGTCATCAGTTAGTTCAGTTAGTGTGCGAGTTTTCCAGGGAGGTCAAATCCTGTCCAGTTACACCTTTAAGTGTGTGTTTTCATTTAATCGAGTTTGTAAGAGTTATAATCAAGTTAATGATTAATGAAAACTTTGAAAATGAAATTCCACGTGTTTTCATTCATATTTTTATCATTTTGCATGATAATTAGGGTTTCCGCACCTAGTGTATCAGTATTCATGTTGATAAAATGTTTCTTGATCTAAAACCGGTACTACATTTTATATAAACAAGCATGCAGATCCTAAGTCCCTCACACACAACTAAGCATGCAGATCCTAAGTCCCTAAAACACAACTTTATCTTGCACTCTTGTTTCTGTATTTGGCGAGGAAAAAAATCAACAAGTAGGAAGGCAAAATATAGACCAATAACATGTGGGAAAATGTGGCGTGCTTTCAATGTCCCTAGTATAGGCTGGTGATATTGTTGTATGATTTTTTGGTGTTGTATGGTGTATTGCTATTATCCTGTTAGCATTGGATGGAATAAAATTTTGTTGATCATTCAAAAAAAACACGTGGGAATGTCTAAAGTTACTAATAAATAGTGGGTAAATTACATGCAAAGATGTGGTATGATCGGGTCAATTCAAAAAGAATTCAAATATTTTCATTATAACAAAATTTTATAGTTATGTAGATTTTAGCAACCTAAAAACGTTTAAAATTTTGTTAACTAATGTTTCACAACATTTATAGTTATTCGTAGACGAATATATTATATATACATACAAATATCAATTTAACGGTTCCTTTAGCAACTTAACGGCAATAACAATAGATCAACGGCATCACGTAGGTGGTGAAGGAAACCGTACAAAAGAAACTGTCTGAAGATGGTTGAAATTTGAAACCTTGACAGATTCTGCCTATCACACACACAAACATAACCACTACACTCACAAAATAAACAATTAACCGTCACAAAAAGCACGATGCAACCGTTGCATCCCTTCCGAACAAGCAACCGTCACCAAATAATTACCATCACAACAAAACCTAGAAGAAGAAGATTAACGTTGCCTCGCTTCTGGACAGGCAACTGTCAAGCATCACCAATTAATAACCGTCATGGCAAATTCGAGAAAAGATTTTTTAATTTGTGTTGTTTTTTTTTTCCATCACCACCGTCTATTCAACACCGTCCACAGTTTTGGTGATTGTTCGATAAAAGAGAGAGAGAGAGAGAGAGAGAGAGAGAGAGAGAGAGATAATAAGGTGTTTGGGAGGCCATAGTGGACGGTGATTCGGTGGCGTTTCGGCGGTTGTAGTGTTTAGGTTGCGGTGGCGTTGGTGGTTTTGTTACTTCTGTATGATTTATAATGCACACCAACAAAAATTAAAATCAACATATAGCGGTAGATTAGAATTGCTGTACAAAGAATTAGATATGATATAAGAAAAAAAAGAGAGAGAAAGAGTGGGTTTTGTGCATCCATCTTGATGGCGTCCGAAGTTTAAATGGATGAGAATGAAGCACATTTGAATCCGACTAATATAAAAGTAGTAATATTTAAGATTTCAACAATTTTTTTATTCAGCCATGTTTTTGTAAGAACAAGTCATTTTTCTTTTAAAGAATATTAGAGTTTTAATTTTGAATTAATATATAATAGTTTTATTAAAATGTTTTATGCAAAATATTCTTTTTATATAATATAGTAATACTAATACATTAATCAACATCAGTTAATGTAGGGATGTATTAAATAAAGGTTGTAAAAAAAGATAAAAACTGAGAAAAAAAATTGCATGTATAAAATTTATAAACTGTTTTATTGATTTGGGAAAAAAAATACATTCACTTGAATCATCATTTAGTTTCAATTCATTTGACCTTAAACCGCTGTGCAAACCTTTCCGTCGATTCTAACTGTCGCCTCTTCATCTACGACGAGTCACAACTCCACGTCCCTCACGATTTGTAACCACTGACACATATACTTTATGTCTCTTTGTTTGCGATTTTGTTGAACGCATTCGTTTGTTCCGACTTAATGGTATTCAAAGATGATGCTCTTGCTTACGATTTGAAGATATCAATTGAGAGATTCAAAGACAATCAAAATCAATATCTCTATGCTATTTTTATGTAGACAATCATGTATACTCTATAAAATATGTATTTTTAATGATACTTTGCTATTGTGTTTAAAGAAGTTTGTTTTTCTTAGAAGTCATGCAACAAAGGAAATGGCAATATTTTGATTCGCTTACATCACAACAAGCTTGCTATGTTGTCCCTGTACCTATGCTACAAGGAAAGACCATATATGAAAGTTGTCCGCATACTTCATCAATCATAGGTGGTATGTAAACAACTATTGTTGAAGAATAATCCATCAAAGCACATTTTGATTAGCTTACAACACAAAAAAAAAATGTGCCATTAATGATCGTGGTAAAAAAATATATGTATAACGAAAGGGAAAAATATTGAGTTTTTAAAGTTTCTTTTAAGTCCACAAATATCATCTAAACGTGTTACTTTTTTAATCAATATCCCGCCGTAACACACGGGGTAACTTCAACTCGTTGAAATACAAAATGGGAACGAGCTTTGAAAAAGGTTTGTAAATGGTCAAGTACTCAAGTCTATATATACTTCGTCGACCCATTTGGGAACTCAGTAAACTTGTGTTTTATATTTCTAATCTAAACCCCTATAGTTCGTATTCCCATTTTACCGGAGCTAGAAACTTTTCATACCCAGAGAATGTGTGTTAGAGATAGCTTTCAAAGATATTTATGAAGTTATACCTTTCGATTTTACAAAGTTCGACGCCCATTTAGAATTTTCTTACCAAAGCAAAGGCTATATTATGTATTTTGTTTAAACAGAAAAAATTAATGAGGTATAAACTATGTCATTTTGTAAAATCTAATGACTTTAGACAAAAAATTATCAGAGCGTTTATATTTTCAAAATAAGAGTAGAATAAATATATCAAAACTTAGTATACTATGCACAAATACTATAACTTTAAATACTAAAACATCACTCTAAGTTATGTGCAAATATACTTTGTTGGTACCTGTTGAGTTCTAGCCAGCTCATCACAATTAAGGCGAATTTACATATCCCTACTTCTTTTACTGTTTTCAATATTTTTAGGGTGAAACATGTTTGAAACTTGTGCAATTACATTTTCGTATCATACTATAAACTTACATATTTGTGAATTGGTTGTGGTATTTAGTCCGCCTCAGGACATTCATTAACTTTGATCAAACCGCCTGTGTAGATTATAGCACTATAGATCTGACAAACCCCTCCTCCGAAGAAATTCAGGGATGATCAAAACAGTGACAACATTTAACCAACTTGTGAATTAGGCATCAGTCGCCACAAGGGTTAAAACAAGACTTTTGCTACCAATAGATCATGTTCACACATACAATCTTTGATTATTTCTTTGTCACATAATTGCTACATGGATTATTATTCAATGTTATTTAAACTTATGTATTCTTACCAACTAATTATAGTTGACCCCCCATCTTTTCCAACTTAACATGTTTCAGGTTTTAGTTGCTATCGGAAGTTGTACAAGTTTTGGATCACATAGAAGCTTTGGTACTAGTTTATCTTAATCAAGATTATGCATCTAATTTGATCAAATTGTCAATGTTTGCTTCTTGTATGGAAATTTAATCCTTATTTCTTTTTTATCCCAAAATGATGAATTGAGCTCGTAGAGACATTTTGGACGCTGCTATTGAAATAGGCCTTCTGGCTATATTTTCTGTTACTCCACCCATTTCATAAAGGATTCGACTTGGTTTAACAACAGCTACCCAATATTCGGGAGAGCCTTCACCTGAACCCATACGTGTCTCTGCGGGCCTTACTGTAACTGGTCTATCTAGAAATATACGGACCCATAAGTTAATGAAATATCAAACTTCTTTAGTGCTATGAGTTATTGAACAATCATCACTACGTAGTACCCCGATGTTTCCACCATTAGTTGGAGTGTTACAGAAAACGAAGAAGCAATCGATAGTTTTGATGCTTAATAATATTGAGTTATGGCATCTACTATTAGTGAAGTGTTTTTGGTTTGATGCCAATTAAAACTTCGGTTATAATTTTGAAGAAATTTAAATTTCAAAAGGAAATTACTACCGGTCAGTTACGGGGCTCAATAATTGTCCCCAATAATCAAATACGAAATGATCCCTTGTTCATGGATTCGTACAAAATTACATACTTGTACTTTGAGAATATGTTTTTTATTTTTATCCAATTGACAAATTAGAGTGAACCATCACCAGTTTTAGTAAGACTAACATAAGACATTAAGGACCTTTCTAAATATGCGTAAATTATATTATTATTTTTTTTTTTTTGAAAAATTAGGCGTAAATTATAGAAACTATGAACTTTACTAGTTTAAAAACAGGAAAATTTTGAAATGTAAAAGATCGAACCTTGGAAACCATAGTCATATACACACCACAAGGACAACGTGTTTGTTGCTGTAAAGACAAGCAGCTAAATCCATTTAATACCAATAACCCATAATTAAACTCCTTTTGTAGGATTAACTGATAGGAAATAGAATACACAACGGATAGATAATTTGAAATCAAACGAAAACAGGTAGAACTAACAGCCTCTTGTGATACAGAAACACTACACAATAAACGATTAGGACAAACTAAACGTGAATTGAGATATAGAAACCACCACTCAATTCTAGTTTAGGTTCCAAGAACATCATTCAAACTTGTCAGGTTTAAACTAGCATGGAAGAATCAACTCAACTCATAATCCAATGAGATAAATTAACCAAAGAACATTTTCTCAAAAAAAACACACTGCCTCGTTTTTTAATTGCTTCTTGCAATACATAGAAACTACAAAACAGTTACAACCCACCTCTCCAAATCTTAGGGAATGGAGAAAACTAATCTTAGGGAATGGAGAAAACTAGCATAAAATTCAAAATACTTAGAAACTTCTAAAATTACATGCCTAATAAACTAAATTAAAAATATACTTGGAAATTAATAAAAAAAATTAAATTGTTGCATGATGGTCGAAATAATGGGTTTTACATGAATTCTTCAACCACCCATTTTATCCAAATTAACCCATCTTAGCCCTGCGATAGATTGTTTCTTACTCGATGTGTCTCGATTTTAATGGCCACCAATTTTAAGTCGTGGAATTTAACCGGGTCACAATTGCTATCATTAACTTTGTATAGAATATATTTGGAATGAAACCCAAAATATAGTTACATATATTTCTTATATGTTACACTTGTTTCATAAAACTAATATAATTAACACAAGTGAATATACATAAGTGTTTGGATAAATAAACAATGAAAATGATTATTTGAAACTTGATAAGTTTGAATATTTGATACAGCTCTTGAGCAACACCCATAAACATCTTCCATAATGCAATGATCAACGTAGGACCACGGTTGAGGTTTTCTCAAACTATAGAAGTTCTTGCCTTTCTCTTTAAGGAAAAAGTTCATGTGTTTTTATGGGACATTACTAATTTATAGAATATTAACATCTATAATTTTATCGACTATTATAGAAATATTGAAATTTGATTAACATTAAAAGAGCCCAACGAAACCAACTAATAAGGTAGAAATTGAAAGGAGAAAGAATTTAACAGGAAGAGTAATTGGAAGAAGAATAGGAAAAATAATTGTCATGAAGCAGATAAACAACATACATAGGAAGAAAAAGATGAAGATTGGGGTGAAGAATAGGAGGAGTATAAGTCCCATGATAGAAACGAATTAGTTTACAAGTGCTCTCCTTAGCCCCATTAAATTAATATATAGGAAAGGTACGTAAAGGATATTGTTTGTTTTTCCATGATTTTGGCATGCACTGCATTGCAAACATGCTTATAGTGTGAAGTCTTGCAGATCATCCTAGGTAATCTTTTTAAAGTTGGTTGTCCATAGCATATGTAGAGACCATAATATGTGTCAATAGATCAAGTGTCTAATGCGGGGATTTTTTTATCAACTGAAATGGGGGTTGGAGATATTCTTGGAAGTATTACTTTTGTAAGAATATTGTTTCCTTAATTTCTTTCATAATTTTGTTTGCCGAATATGGTCATGTGAATAAATATGAATCAATTAAAGTCAATACGACACTTTTGGAAGAGTAGTTATAAATTTATACAAGAAGACATACATACATCAAACAATATTAGGAAATCCTTGGTATATGCAAATACGTAAAGGTTGTTTATTAAACATTAATAAAATAAGTTGATATATGGTCACATTACTTAGTTATTAAGAATTGAAGTTTCAATTTTTGTATACTATATATGTTTTTTGGTTTGTGTTTGGGTTTGGGTTTGGGCTTGGGTTTGGGCTTGGGTTTGGGTTTGGGTTCGGATTTGAGTTGTAGTATTAATATTTTTAACTAACGTTTATTTCGTGGCATGCATTGCAGCGCCTTTCCGCCTTTTTTTGCTGATGTTTTGTGTAAATGTATTGGTTACAGTAACTTATAGCAAGACTGTAGAATTGGAGGCATCTCGTGGTTTAACATTGAAACCTATTTGGTCACAGTAAATTATAGCAAGACTGTAGAATTGGAGGCATCTTGTGGTTTAACATTGAATTTCACAAATGGGTTCGGGTTAGGTTCGTTTCTTTAAACGCGAGTTATGCACGACATTTGTGTATTAGAATTTCACAATAAGGAAAACAATGTTGAATGCAAATGGCAACATGTAGTTTTTGTCATGTTTCATCTCAAATGAGAGCGGCGGAACTTAAACATTTTAATTGAAGGGGATGAAAAATATCAAACATAAAATTAGGAAATCTATATATTAAACAAATTGCATAAAACAGCACATTATGAACACAAAACTCCAATAACAAATTCCTGATTAACAATTTTGGTCCACAGCAAGCAAATGGCACATATGGTAGATTCCGAACACACAATATTGCCACAAAAACCTAAAAGCAGACTCCTATTTTATATTGATTTAGTCAAAATCATCAATTGGAACAACAAACCTAACGGCCTATAAAAGTGTATTCCTAAAAATGTCAATCTGTTTACATGTTGCAGTTGCAGAAGAAACACAAATAAGAAAATAATGAATGTGAAATTCTTGTAAGGTGTTACACACACCTATCAAGAGTCTCACATACTCAATGATGTTTTCCCTTCCATCGTTAACAAAAATGAGTGACCCGCTTTTTCGCATATGCCGATGCCATCGTTAAATTTCTTGTTAAAATTCAGTCTATAAATAAGAACTAAACGTAATGAGTAGAATCCATAAATAACCCAAATCCAAAACAATTCATAATGTACTTACATGCATGGTTTGCGTCTTCCCACTACTGAACATATTTCCTACATTAGCAGCTTTACATAACTGATGCAACAACTCCATATTTTTTATGGGGCTGTAAGTGGGGAAAATGGAGAACCTACTACTTACGGTATATTTGAGGATATCTGTGAATATTTTGGGGAAAACAGTTTTCCTAACTCCATATTTTTTATGGGGCTGTAAGTGGGGAAAATGGAGAACCTACTACTTACGGTATATTTGAGGATATCTGTGAATATTTTGGGGAAAACAGTTTTCCTGTATTTATTTTTTAATATTTGTTGAAAGTAGTTGTGAGTGGAGGAGAGAGAAACTATAGTGATTTTTAGTGTAATATGTTGTTGTGAGTAATTGTGAGTGGATTGGGGGAGTTAAGCTAAGGTTTGGGGTCTCAAACAGTACGACGCCCATTTTAAAGAAGAAAATTTTGTATGTTTGGTTTAGTTGATTTTGAAGGGCACTTCTAATAACAAATAAACGGAATAGGAAAAGGGTAATGCCGTCTCCAAGAACCGTTAAAATGTTTTACGCCGAGGAAAATTAAAAAAAGTAGCCCTCAATATATAATATAAATTCAATAATCAATAAAAAAATAAATGCATTGTACCAAAACAATCTAATTTACTTTCATAGTCAAATCGGGAGGTTCTCTTTGCGTGTTTTTTATTTAATTGGTTTTGATTTGTGGGTCTGCTTTTATCTAGTTGTTTACCAATTTATGTAGATGGTCCTGTCTTTGTTGGGCCTTATATTATCTATACTATATTAATAAGCATATAGGAAGGGCAGAAATGGTCATTTGCCACTTTACAAGCCTTGAAAGCATGTTGTACAATGATCCAATGCATAAAAACTCTTAAGTGCAAGCTTAGATGCATCATGTACAAGCCCCCTAAGCCTAAAAAAAAACCCGGATACACATATTAGGTTTCATTCTTTAGATCTCATTATTTGCCTCTTCTTTCTCTCTCTCTCTAGATTCAAGAACATCTACAAATGTCACCCCTTTTCTCTGGCGATTTTTTAGTCTAGGGTTTCTAGCTGCTAATCAGTGATGCATGAGCAAGTTTTCACCAGATTTAATGATGACATGGTGTGTAGTGTAAAGCATATCGGTATTTTTTTTGGTTCTAGGGTTCTAGATCCACATTTTTTGCTCTAGGGTTCCAGATCAGTGGCAACGGAGGCGGGTTCCCGACTTGAGATGGTGGTTGAGGTAGGTTCCGGTAACCTGAGGTAAGTCCAACAACCTCTTTTTGATTTGTTTAAGTCACGCGCTTTAGTTATTGAATCTGATGTTTGTGTTTGCTCTAAACTTGCAGATCTAGGGTTCTACTTTCAAGTCTTGATTTTTTTAACTACAGTCCTAACCTTAAGTCCTTAACGTAACCCTAGCAATGGCGACGGAAAAACCGATTGTTGAGACGGAGCCTACTACGGCGGCGACGGAGACCGCTGACGTCACCACGACGGAGAATCCTCCTGTTGAAACGGAGGTGAAGGAGACGAAAGCTAAGAAGACGAAGAAAGCTTCTGCACCGAGAAAACCTAAGAATCCTGCTGCTCATCCTTCGTACCTAGAGGTATTCCGGTTGCATTTCGTTTGTTGTTTTTGAAATTGTTTATAGTATAGATCTGATTTTGTTTATTTTGTTGATTTTGTTGATTATGCTGTCTTCTGATTACATTTCGTTAGCTAAATATGAATTTCATTCGATTATAGATCTAGGTTCGTTGATTACGAAGTATTTTGACTGCATTTTGTTAGTTAAACTTGAAATTGTATCGATTATAGATCTGATTGTGTTGTTTTTGTTGATTACGAAGTATTTTGCTTGCATGTTGTTAGTTATATTTGAAATTGTATCGATACATTTCGTTGAAATTGATTCGATTATAGATCTGTGTTGCTGTTTTTGCTGATTACACCGTGTTTGTACATGTGGTTCAAAGATCTACTTTACTATAATTATATTTTTACCATTAAAATGTAGGTCAAGGCCATTAAGTTTGGAGCCATTCTTGTTCTGATAACCGTTGCTGAATATATAAAGCTACACATAAGGTGATATATGTCTCAAATTCACTCTAGAAAATGATCATATTTATAGTCATTCATCAGCGGATAAGATACATATGCTGAATGTGTAAAAATTAGTTTGATGCTCTTGAGTTGAAAATTAAAATTGTTTGATTTTTCTGCTTTCAAATCTATTCAAATGTTTCAAATTGTTGTAAATAACGTTGAACTTTTTTGTTCTGGTTGTAGGAATCTACATAGATGTTGATGATGTCATAGACTTTAGTCACTTGCTAAGCAAAGGTCTTTAGCCTGGCGAAGAGGAGGTACATGAAGATGGTATGTCATGCTACTATATAATATATGAGTATAGCGTTACTTAAATTTAAATAATTTAGCTCTCATGATTTTGTTGTAGCGCGTTTCAGCGCCGTTTTCAGCTGTTACAGCGTTTCAGCGCCGTTTTCAGCTGTTACAGCGTTTCAGCGCGTTTCAACGCTGTTTTCAGCAGTTACAGCGCATTTCAGCGCCGTTTCAGCGCGTTTCAGTGCGTTTCAGCGCTGTTTTCAGCAGTTACATCACCTTTCAGCGCCGTTTTAGCGCGTTTCAACGCTGTTTTCAGCGCGTTTCAGCACTGTTTTCAGCGCGTTTCAGCGCCGTTTTCAGCTGTTACAGCGTTTCAGCGCCGTTTTCAGCTGTTACAGGGTTTCAGCGCGTTTCAGCGCCGTTTTCAGCTGTTACAGCGTTTCAGCGCGTTTCAACGCTGTTTTCAGCAGTTACAGCGCATTTCAGCGCCGTTTCAGCGCGTTTCAGTGCGTTTCAGCACTGTTTTCAGCAGTTACAACGCATTTCAGCGCCATTTCAGCGCGTTTCAGCGCTGTTTTCAGCAGTTACAGCGCCTTTCAGCGCCGTTTTAGCGCGTTTCAACGCTGTTTTCAGCGCGTTTCAGCACTGTTTTCAGCGCGTTTCAGTGCCGTTTTCAGCTGTTACAGCGTTTCAGCGCCGTTTTCAGCTGTTACAGGGTTTTAGCGCGTTTCAGCGCCGTTTTCAGCTGTTACAGCGTTTCAGCGCGATTCAACGCTGTTTTCAGCAGTTACAGCGCATTTCAGCGCATTTCAGCGCGTTTCAGTGCGTTTCAGCACTGTTTTCAGCAGTTACAACGCATTTCAGCGCCATTTCAGCGCGTTTCAGCGCGTTTCAGTGCGTTTCAGCGCTGTTTTCAGCAGTTTCAGCGCCGTTTTAGCGCGTTTCAACCCTGTTTTCAGCGCGTTTCAGCACTGTTTTCAGCGCGTTTCAGCGCCGTTTCAGTCGCACAATCCGTGATCACTTTTTAACTTTTCTCTGTGTTAAATATGATTGCGAAAACTATATTAGTACAAGAATAACCTGCCTTTTTTTTCATAACATTGTCTAGGAAGTTTTATGCATTTGAATATGTTTTAGATGCCTTTCAACCCGCTTAGTTAAGTTGTTAGCTTAATCTATTTGACCCGTTTGAGATACATTCTCTTATGAATAAGCTGATTTGATTGTCGCTAATGCTACCATATTGTAACTACAGAACACCCGTGGTTATTTGACGCTAAGGCGGCTCCAAATGTCTCACTGGGCGAGGTTGTTAGGTCAAGACTTAAGCAGTTCTCAGTGATGAACAAGTTAAAGAAAAAAGCTTTAATAGTAAGATCAATAACCTACTAAAGTTGTTTTGATTTAAGTTTAAGTCCATCCTGTTTACCCATTTGTAATCAAGACATTGACTTATGATTCACATGTCTCATTATTGTCCTGTTAATGCATATTTATGTTCTAATTATTAGTCAAAAGACACTAATCTGCAGTCAAATGTTGCTACTTTTTAATAGGAGTAGGGCCAGACTTTCAACATGAAACAGGCCATCTTTACACCAACCCTTTTGTTTTACTCGGTGAAATTAGTGACATTGTACAGGAAAAGTAACATAGTTTTTACCAGGCTCTATGATTTCAAATTATAGTCTGATGCCAGAAGATTATGCAAATATATTGAACATAACATATAAACTACCCTTCAAATGGGTCTAACAAATGACCCATTTTAACCCCTAAATTGCTTCAGTTCAGTTTTTATTTAAAGTTGTATTAATTTTTGCAGGTGGCTTTCAAGTTAACCCAAAGAACCCTCTGCTATCTTATGGCCAAGAGGTATATCACAACATTAGTTATTACTTTCTTTAGATTTTTTATTTTTCTAATTGTTTCAAGTTGTTGAATTATTTACACAAAGCCAGGAATGACGAAGTAGTCATTGGGGAACATCTTGCTGTTAAAGTGGACTAATAAACTTTTGAAAGTCTTTCAAACCCTGGAATGGCGAAGTCATCATTGGTATTTGGAGATTAAGTTAAATTTGTTTCTTTGGTTACGAAGTTGGGGTTATGTATAATATTTTTTTAGTCACAAAAAACAGGGCAATGATTTTATATTTACGTACTTAGGTCTATTTGCTATGCAATTTCTGTATACAAGATGTTCAGTATGTTACATACTACAGTCATAATGGATACATGATGTTTGGAGGACAACGGAATCACAATTCACTCTTAACCTACCAAGTACCAATGACTACTTTTCCTTGTGGATTGTTCAATAGGTTTTTATAAATCAGATAAGATAATTTTTCAATTAATTTTCTGTTAGTATCCTTCCTAATATTTTTCAAACATGAGTAGGTAGTTGATGGGCACTACTATCATTACTGTTGGGAGCGGGCAGATAATATGCATTGCATCACCTGGCTCAACTTTCAATACCAACCACGAGGTAACCTCTGACTTGCATCACCTGGATTGTTCAATAAATTTTTATAAATCAGATATAATGGTTACAATGTTTTTTTTAGCATAATAATCTGATTTTCTATATTTACACATGGCAGTGCTAGGAAGATAACAGTAATGTTTTAAGCTAATAGTTATATCTTGCTTTATGAATTTAAGGATTTGATTCCTTTTTAGATCATAAGGATTTGATTCCTTTTTAGATCATAGAAAATGGTGAAAGACTGCAAAGGATATAAAACGGTGAAAGAGTGTAAACTGCAGAAGAATGGTCTACTTACTGATTTCCTAAAATGGTGAAAGCTGCAAACTAGAATGGCAGGAGATGGTCTGCCCACACTGCTCATGGTCTGCCCACACTGCTCACTGCAACAGTGTTTTAATAGGGTCAAATGGTCTTTCTATATCTTTTCATGAAATTTAAAAATGATGTCTACTTTTTCATACTTCAAGAGCTTTTCTATGTTGATATACATGAAAAAAAGCAGATTTTGAGCCGGCTATAAACTATGTTCGATGATTTTTTTGTTCTAAATGAGCACTATCCTATTACATTTAGTTGGTCTGTGAGATTCTTGATGTGCATATCACATTCCAAACAGTCCTTCATTTGGCAAATATTTGACATAAAGCCTTATGTATAGTCATTATCACAAGGCTTTTAGTCTTACAACATGTAGATACTGCCTTGGAGTTCACGGGCATGGTTTAATAGATATTTTAATTTCTTGCAGCTAAGATAAAAATTCGTCAGGAGGAGATACTTTTGTATACATGTCAATGCTAAAATCTCTTATGCTCTGGGAAACGAGGTTTAGCTAATTAACAATTTCTACAATCTGTATCTGTGTTTGGGTTGGAGACTTGGATATACTGTTGGTCCCAAAGCCTTCGTTGGTTGTAATAAATATTAATGTCGAGATACTTAATCATTCAAAATTCAAATGGTATGTAGCAATATTATATTAGCTGAGGCTACTTAATATGATCAGCACCAAATTGGCACGTTCATCAAACGACTTAATTTGACTTGAACTAATTTTGCCTAGAATCAGTTTACCGTCATCAAACCTGAGCCATCCATTTTATTAGAATAGTGGTATAATTATTACTTGTTATATAAATTGTTCAAAAATTTATTATCTTGTAAAATTGTTAAATCATAGGTTGACAAGAAAACATCAAAAATACAAAAAAAGTTAGGTTGCCTTTGTGTTTTGTGTCTGATGATGCATTTGGTGATAGCATTATCAAAAAAGCTATAGACGAGTATTACTGATAAAATCAAGAAAGCTATCATCAATCTCAGCACTCCTTCAAGTATTTTTATTGTCTTTTGAGTACGCCAAAGTGTTATTAGTAATTTGTAATTAAATCTTAGGGCACTACTAGAATGTATTTTTTCTTTCACTGATTTTAACCAATTCTGCACTGCCACATCACTTCCCTGATATACTTCACTGATTCATTTTTTTTATAGGCAGCACTTAATTGATTAACTTCACTGAAATCTTTATTTTTTACTTTTTTAAGAAACGTTAATTAAACATATTATTTATAATAAAATAAAGTTACAATATTAAACGCAAATAAAAATAGAAATACAAATCAACATAAATTAAAAATAAACTAAATAAAAGAAAAACTATTCGGAGTCCTCCAGGTCGAGATACGGTAGATCAAGTCCGTCTAGATATTCCACGAGATCATTTCAAAGTCGGAAATGCGTATCGGACTCTGTCAACTCCGCAAGTGCTTCCTCGTCGAAGAACGGTTGGATTGGGGGATCGTGTATGTGGACCGGTGATATCGCACGCCCCTCGTCTTTAATTATCATGTTGTGCAATATCATGCACGTATAGACGATGATACTACACCTAGCAACGGTTTTGGGCCTTAAGCCTACTGTCGTCTGAGTGTCAAATCGGTGGACTTCGAGCGGGGGAACGATTACTTGAACATCTTCTACGTCAATGTCAGTCATTTTTTTTAGAAGTATTGATACGATTTCTATGTTTTTGATTCAAAACCGTGGTAACGTATTGTGTTTTTATAAAACCTAAAGATAAAAACGGTCACAAAATATGACCGTTTGAAAGTCAAATAAAAATTAATAACATTAAAACGGTCAAATAGGGAATAAAAACACCTAAAAGTTTGGATCTTGCCACACTACCAGGCCGTTAGATGGAACCAGAAATTGGTTCACGGGACCCCTACCAACAAGTGTGGCGGCGGTGTTACCGTGCTGGTAGTGTGGTACCCTGTGCCCAATTCTGGTAGCGCCTCGCCCCCCTTATAATAGTATTGCTTGATTGATAAATAAATAAAACGAATATACGAACTAATTGACGTATACGAATAAGAAAACTCAGATGTGCTATACAATATATCACGGGATGATTGATAAATAATAAAATAGAACTAATGCGTTACAAATTGTCATCACCGCTGCAACGCGCGGGTTTCGTACTAGTTTGAATTAAATACAAATCATTATAATATATGTGTGTGTATATATATATATACACACACATCTAATGTCACGTGGCACTCTCTCATTTAATTTGTTAATAATATTATTAGATTATTAATATATAAACATTATTATAATATATAAATATTATTATAATATGCTTATATTTTCTTTACCATATAAAAGATAAAAATGTTGTGTAGGACACATTTGGTTTCAGGTGCATCCTCATCTTTGTTTTTTCTTCTATCACGAAATAAATAATAATACAAAATCATAGATTTCCCGCTTCTCTCTCCAAATAAATGATAATCATATTTGTGGTTTGTCTCTCTTGTTTAATTATAATAATAAATCATAATTTTACCTTTTCATACTTATTTCTTTTATCAACTAAACAAAGTAAAATATTATAATAAGTAAATAGCAAATCAAAATTTATTTTTTAAAGATATATCTTGACAATTGTATATGTCACTTCGTTCTTGTACTCCTCATAGTTTCCATCTATAATGTTTTCTTTGTAGATGCATATTCATATGTGTCTGTAGCTTTCGGGACAATCTAGTTTTAGCTTGTCGAAAGTTGTCTTGAGTTTTGATGTGTAAATAGTCATTCGCACTGTCGGATATGCAAATGAGTTTTTGTAGGTGTGAATGAGTGTTTGTAAGAGTCATTCGCATGGTGTTTGGGATGAATGTTCTCTTTCTTACCTTCGAAGGTGCGAATGAGGCATTATATATATATATATATATATATATATATATATATATATATATATATGGATTGGGTTTGAGTTTTGGCAGTTTTTGGTCAGTTGTGTATTAGCGCCAAAACTCTGTTCAAACACCCAAGGTGATCTGTTTATCGTTAATCGAGTCTATAATTGTTATTGAAAGAATCAATGATTAACATAAACGTTGGAAATGATTTTGTATGTGCGTGATTACATCATTTTATATCATTTTGCTAGATCATTAAGGATTCCACACTTGACGGTTTATAAATCGTTGAGATACGTTGTGATTTGAGAGATTTCAATCCTACAAAGTGGTATCAGAGCCTTGTGCTAAAAATTGTTCAAACCCTAGCTGTGTTCAGAGTTTTACAGAAAAACATGGTTTTTTTTATTGATTTGGAGAAAATTTTGACATTGATTTCAAAATTCCTTTCACAAAAGTTGTTCTATATTCATTCTGAATCAAATTCGTTCCAATTTCAATCCAATTTGTGATAATTTTCATAATTCGGATCAAAGTTGTGTGTTTTTTAAGTCAAAATGACGATGGGTTTTGAACAGTGTGAATGGCCGCTGAGAAAGGTGTGAATGAGTGAATTTTTCTCACATTCGTACTGAATTTGGTGCGAATAAGCCTCATTTGTACACATTGATCATTCATTTCCGGTTCATTCGCACAGTTGGTTCTCATTCATACTTAGATTCTTCATTCGCACATTCGGACGTGCGAATAAGTCCCAAAGTCGTCTCATTCATACTTATTGTTGGTGCGAATAAGGAACTATTCTAGTCATTCGTACCTTCGATCAGTTTTAAGTGTTGAATTTTTCAAAACATGCATAATATTTGGGGATTTCTGATGACTCGACCGAACACCACACAGCAACAACAACCACCAATGAACCCCTTGGCATACGCAGCTGAAAAGGAAAACATGTTGCACAACCTCAACAACCGATGATGAATTATTGGGCGGTTGTGGCCCCGTTTCAAAATGTAGTACAATCTCAACCTCAACAGACTCCGAATTATTGTGGCGTTGCTGCAGTCGTTGCTTAAAATCAGACAACGTCATCCATTAATCTTTTGCTGAATGATCTTTCAAGGGGCAATGGAAATAGACCACCAAAGTTAATGGATTTGTCGGAATATCCATCATGGCACAAGCGTTTTAAGATTCGTTTGGAAGGTCTAAATGGTGATGAAGCGTGGCAAGTGTTAGAGCAAGGATATGTGAGGCTTATGGTAGAGAATTTGGCAACACCGGTTTCTCTAGATGATATGACTGATGCCAAGAAGGAGAAGTATGTTGCGGAAAAGAAATCATATTCTCAGCTTTCTCAAGTTTTGACATAAGATTTGTTGCATCAGTTTGGGTCATGTACTACTTCAATGCAAGTGTGGGTTGCTTTGCAAAGTAGAAATGATGGGAATGAGAGGACTAAGAGAACAAAGATGGATCAACAGAAGAAAGTGTTCGAAAACTTCAGCAACATTGAAAATGAGACTCTAAAAAAGCTCACTACTCGATTTTATCACTTACTTTCTGAATTGTCAAACTATAATATCTTATATCCAATGTCTGAATGTGTTGAGCGATTTGCAGATGCAATACCGGCTTATTGGAGTCAATATTTGGAAGTTTTGAAGGAGATGGATACATTCAACTGCTTGACTTTGAATGAATTTATTCAAAAGTTGGAAAACAAAGATGCTGAAGAGAGAAGGAAGGCAAAGAGAGCCCAAATCCTACAGAATCCTGAGTTATATTTTGCTACATCTTCTACACCTTTTGTGCAAAATGTTGGTGTTAGTTCTATACCACAAAACCGCTTTTGTCTCAAGTGTGGAACCAACAAATCCTTTGAACTACTATGGCATTCCAAATTCATCTCAATTTGTTGCACCTCAAGCTCCAATGCAACAAGCTTCTCCATGGCTTGCATCTCCAACCATGACCACAAACCGACAACCATCTTCATCCAATTTTGGTCAAAGCATAATAAAGTTCAAGTCCCATTGTCCTCAACACTTCAAATATGGACAATGTTACTGTAGAATTGTTGCACAAAAGCATGTAGCTTTAGTCTCAGCTTTGGTTTCTTTTTACAATGGACTGGTAGTAAGTCAAATTGGAAACAACAATCTTAGCAATGAAGACTATCTACAACATGATAAAGATGAGATGGAATTGATTGATATTCAGTAGGCTTTCGCAAGTATTGTTCGAAAAGCTCATGAATTCATGGAGAGAACCGGGGAATAGATTGGCTACAAATCTAAACACAACTTATGGATTCAACAAAGCCAAAGTTACCTTCTTCAACTATGGCACCAAAGGCCATTTTACTTGAGAATTAACAAACCCGAAGCAACAAGGTAACCGGTATCCATTCAACAACAACAACAATCAGAATCATCAGCAAAACCGACAACATACCCCATTCAACTCTACTCAAAGACAAATAACATGCCCCAACAATATCAAAACACTCCAAACACTGAAAGAAATCTTGTCCTAATGACTACTCCTGCTACACAAAACCAAAATGAAAACAAAGCCTTGGTAATTCAGTCATATGAGGGTTTCAACTGGAATGACATGCAATTGGGAGTTGAAGAGCTATCTAGTGGGAATGTGGCATGTATTTCTAAAGAAGTAGTTGAGAATGCTTTTGAAGAAATGGAAGAAGTTATTGAAACTGAAGAATCAATAAAAGAGATTCAAGAGACTGTGGAAGCTGATCAAGAAGTTCAAGATTCTGATTGCTCAGATTCAGAAAGTGAAGCTGATTCTGAAGCAAGTTTGAACTCGTTGGATAATGATGTTGATCAGTTTCTTGATGAAGCGGATTTTCTCATCAGTAAAAAAGTCCTGCATGGTGGATGATGCGTATACTTGGATTGATTATTCTAAATTCTTTTCTAGAAAGAAATCGCATGGAAATGACTGAATCTTCAACACTTGTAAGTTCTAACACTTTACTAAATGTTCTGGGTGTGTTACTTTGCTAGGTAAATGTGATAGGCTTGAAGAACAAGTTTTAAACTTGCAATCTAACTTGGCCAGTGCAAGAACTGCAAATGAGAATTTTAGGAAAAATGAAAAAGTTTTGAACAAGAAAGATGTGTCTGAGCTAACAAAAACCCTTGCAAATAAGTAAATGGCCATTAACAATTACATAAATGAAATAGAAGACACAAAGCTTGAAATGGCCAAGGTCAAGTGGATGTATTAGAAATAAATAAGAAATTAGAAAGTTATTTGAATGTAAGATATCACATTGTGGAGGTACCAAACAAGGAAGGGGTACCCACAAGTATTGGTTATAACTCTGTTTCATCACCCCTTCTTTTTTAAAACCATAATTTTGATGTGGTGGAAAAGGAGAATGCCACATCTGGAACTGAATCAACCACCTCAAGTATGGGTGATCCATATTCAGATGTGAGACCAATACTTGGTATCAATAATGGAATGTGGTTGCAGTCACTAATGACTCAGACTCAGATGATCAGGAAGACCTTAACCTTTAGTTGAGATTCCATTGGAGAATCACATTTCATGTGATCCAACTCTTAAGGTTCAAGTTCCTCCCAAGGTTGAAACCAAACCAAAACCTAAATCATCATTTCAAAATAGTGAATCAAAAGAGTCCGAGAAAGGGATGAAAGTATTTTATCGGATGAAGGGATCAGATAAAATATATTCAAATGAGGAGTGTCCTATATAGTTTGTTTAACTACTCAAAACATTCAAAGATGGTAAGAAAGTAACATTTGGTTTTCAAAATGTAAAAGAAGTAATGAAGTACCAAAAAGTCTAAAATTCATGTGACTGAGTTTGTGAAACCGACCGAAAGTGTTGAACCGTCTTACTCAATGAAGCCTGCTCCTAAGAGTTTGAGAATTAAGTGTACTAAGGATCAATACCCGGTAAACACTTTCGCAATGATCATTGATAAAGGTACATTTGAGGAGTATCGAGCCTGTTTTAAGTGTGGAGTAAAAGGCATTTACTTACACACTGCCCACACGTAAGACGAAAAATGCTAGAAGTTGAGAATGTGAGGAATTCTAGTAATTCGAAAGTTGTTCATCCCAAAACGTTTACTTCTGAACAAAAGGGAAACAACCGATTTTTATGACAATCAAAATGCTATAAATCAAAAGGTGAAGGAAGTAAAGGTAAACACGGTTAAAGGCAACCAGAAGGTTTATGTGGCAAAATCAGCTACCAAACCATCGGGTAAGTCTGATGCTGGACCTTCGTTTGTTAAATCAGACAAGGTTACCAAAACTGCTCAATCAAAGCTTTTACAAAAGAAAGCTTAAAAAAGTAAAGTCTGAGTCAACTTTCAAAAACCATGGGATCATTTTCGTCATTTGATGAAGCAGACTCCTCAAAAACATATCCTTCCCCCAAGATATCATGGAGATAATACCCCACCATATAATCAAAATCAGTGATGGGGGTGAATGGATTATCTTCAGTACTTGGATACTTCAAAACTTTCTTCAAATCTAAACCCAATTTGTCGCCATTCAAGGTCACTTTAAGTCTTCCTCTGTAAGCGTCGAGTAAAGCCAATGCGGTATTGAGGAAAGGTCGAACCAATATGATCGGGTCGTCATCCACAGGAATATCCAACACCACGAAATCTATCAGGAAGATAGTTTCGTTGAGACCAAGAAAAACATCTCCTGCAACTCCTTGGGATACCGCACCAAGCGGTTGCTGAGGTGAAGTTCCCTTCTTGTAGGTCTGAGAGTTTGCTGCTGGAACTTTTGGAATATGGAGGCGGGAAGAATGTTAATGTTGATCTGCAAGTCGGCGATGGCTTTAGCATTGAATCTTTCTCCCACGGTGCAAGAGATTGCAACTTTGTCAGGAGGTTGTTTGCCTTGAATGATGGTCGAACAGATTTTGTTGATGGGCACGATGACACCTTCTTCAAGGCTATCCTTTTTAGAGAGGGTGTCTTTAAAAATTTAAAGTGAGCGGGCAATCTAAGCTTACAATCGACATAATAAATGTTGAGTTGCACTTCCGTCATCAAGGAGTGGAACTTGTTGCATTCTTCCTCCAATTTGGGAATAAGAGCTTCTTCAATTTCGCCTTCCTCTTCTTCTTCCCCTATCAGTGGTACACAAGCTTCCTCTTTTTGTTGGGCTTCCATCTCTTCTCTCTTGGCAGCATCTTCCACAGCATACATGTCCATGAGGTAGTTTTTGACCACCTCAAGATTCTTCGCAAACTTCTTCAAGTCAATGAATGGAGGCTCCGGTTCAGGTATGGATTCGGGCTCAGGCTCATATTTGGTTGGACTTGATGGTGGTGAGAAAAATAAATGAGCTAGTGGAGAGAGCATGTAAGGTGATGGGCTTGGGGCAGGTGCAGGTAAAGGCGGGGTGAATTGGTAATGTTACGGTAAAATATATGGTGGTGATTCGTCAAGATGATACAATCTGTCGAGTGCATCAGGTGATGGTGGGATAGGATCAAATGGTGGTGGTGGAGATCTAGGTGGTTGGGTACTTAATCGACAACCATTTAAGTGGTAAATTTCTTCATATGGTTAGAGGGTGGTGATTCAAGAGGGGGTGATAGTGACTGTTGTACTCTGGCGGGTACCAGGACAAACAGTCTTCACAGTTGTGGTAGAAGATAGGTCCACTACAGTACTCACAAAATTGTTGAACATAAAACCCTTCATAATCGAAAAAGTTCTCCATCAAGAACCGATCTTCCTCCATGTGGTCCATCTGAATTACTATCAAAACAAACTGGAAAAGTGATTAGACACTAGCAACTTAGAACTTTTCTATGATATATGTCGTGTCCCCGACAACGGCGCCAAAAACTTGATGTGCGTGGGATTTTAAAGACTTAAACCTCTTTTCTTAAAATAACAAGTTCCCGGCGTAAAGGCCAAAAACTTGATAGAAAAGGAAATTAAATTAAAAACAGGGGTATGACATTTTCAAGTTTTAAATTTCTAAAATAAAACGATAAATGCTAGACGTTCTAGATCCACACAATAGGCAAGTGTGCCTATCGAGTATAGTATAGACACAAGCAAGTACCGAGTATCAAACCCAAAGACATGACTTCCCCTACTCAGTTTTAAGTTGCTTGAATAAAAATAAAGATAAATGAAAGTGAGAGAAAGTAACCGAGAAGAAAATCAATATCCAAATAAAAGTGTTGCTTGAGGACCCGACTTGTCTTGGCATAAATTATCAGTAAGCACTTAGTTGAGTGATGTGTCCAAGGTGCGCATTACCGCATCACTATAAAGACGTTTTATGTTCTCATTTGTTATTATGAGGGTCTTCATGTGTCTGGTAAGGTCACCTCTCAACATTGAGGGGAGGATTTCCTGAGACTGTGTATACCCAAGCCCGAAGAACCCACCTCCCAATGTTGCGATATTGACATCTAACGACTCTATACTTTTATGAATAACTTACCGGCGGCCAGAGCATGGCCGAACAAGCTATCACTTGACATCATAGAGGAGTCGTGGCTGGTCTGCACACGCTCATCCCCTACTTAGATTAGTTATCTTTTCAAAAAGTGATTTGACTATTACTAATTATGCGTCAATATAGTAATGGAAGATAATAAAGACCGTTCGCTTCCAACACGGGTTCACCAATTATTGGTTTGCGGTAAAACTATTACATAGACCATGAAGTTAAGTCGCATAACCAAGTCTTGGCTTATCACTAGGTACAAGTATAAAGACCACACCAACCCTAAGTGAGATTTTGATAGCCGAGGTTCAAGCCATAAAGTGTGAATGAATGTTTCCAAACACAAATGGGCCAATCTCTACATGTGGAGTTAAGGTTAGCTTACAAGTGCACGGGTTGTTACACTCCAGGGTTACACTTATATGTCCCTCCACTTTATATCAAAACACCCACATGACCAAATACTAGTTGATTGTTTAATTAATTCATCAAACAAAGTTAGAGTGGAAAGAATTAAATGAGAACACAAGGCACCACTCAATACTAAATATCTATGTAGTTAATGCGGCCGAGATCTCGGTGAGATCTCAGTGATATATCGGATATCGGTGGTTGAAAAGAATATCGGTCCAAATATCGGCTGGAAATATCGGCCCCGATAATATCGGCGATATTTACCGATATATTGCCGATATTTGAGTTTTTTGTATCGTTCATCTCACCGATATAATCGGTTTGACCCTAATCAGTGAAAATTAGGTCAAAATCTGACCAAATCAGTAAAGTAGAATGATTTATTACCTCTAATCGAACCAAAATCGGACCTGCACCAGCCTCCAAAGGCGAAATCAAACCCCATTTAAGAATCAATCGATAGTTGAAGTGAATTTGGAGCTAGGGTTTGTATTTTTTGTATGTATATGATGAAGAAGATAAAAGAGGGAGGCGGCTGCTACTGAACTTTAGGATTAGTTTTTATTAAGTATGGGCATTTTTACATTTAACCCCCCTCCATCTTTCACTAGTTTACATATGGTTCCCAAACTTGTAAATGTATGTATAAAAAAATATAAACTTAACTATAAATATACATATAAATTTGTAAAATTATATAATTATATACGTTTTGCAATTACCGATATCCCACCGATATCTCACTGTGAAAACCGATATCCCAAATATCGGTCCTTGACCGATATCCGATATTTTTCCGCATTAACTACATAGCTAAATATAAACTGTATAATCCATGCCAAAATAGTCTTCACCCTAGCAACACTCTACAATCCTAGCCAAGAGTTGTATTACAACGAACTCACAAGGTTGGTTTTGATAAGCAAACATGGTGAGGGTTGCAAGAGGATTAGAGGTGTTTGGATGATCTTAAGTGGTTTCTCTCAAAACTCACACTATCTAAGGACTTTATGGAGTGATCCCAAGCTCCAAACGTCCCTTACAAGACCCTAAGATAGCATAAATGTGGGGGAGAATCGGGTGGAATGGGATGCCAAATTGAGGAGTGGATCTCTCTATTTATAGACCTCCCAGGGCCTGCACGCCCGTGCTTCAGTGATGGCACGCCTGTGCTCAACAGTCAGGTACTATCCGTTGGTACTGGATGTCCTTCTCAGCAGGTATTGTCACCTGCACGCCCATGCCATTCACTGGGCACGCTCGTGCTCTTCAGTAATGTTGCCAGTCTTGGTCGGTTGAAGCCTTGGGGAACACGTATCAGGATGCATGGCGTGCACTAGTGTCTGCACGCCCGTGCACGTTGACTTCCTCATCTGGATGGCTGAAAATGTTGACTGTTTGACTTTTGGCAGGGCACGGGGCCGTGCATACTCTACTGCAGTCTTCAAATTCTTCCCATTGTGCATGTTTCCATTTCTTTTGCATGTTTGCCTCTGAATACCTACAATTAACTCCAAGGAACAATTTAGCTCTGTTTTGCAAGAAATAAGGCATAAATTCATACAAGAAATGGGGTAAATACATGTATAAAACATGTGTAAATGATGGCACATCATATCACCTCACACCTACACGTTTACTTGTCCCATGCAAACCTAACCTAGGCAATAAAGGTAGAGTAAAAATAAGTGTGTGCAAAGTGACAAGTCACAAACAACCCACTTTCTAAGAGTCTCACCTACTAATTACATCCTTGGTAGATGTTTTAGATAGCCTTAGTGCGCCTAATCAAACATCCCTGAAGTGTTTTGCTTCATTGATTTCTTACCATTTTTGTTATTTCACTCGGGTTTTATTTGGGAGTGATCACTCAGATTCAACCCAAGGCATGCATAGATCATAGGCTTGTCTACAAATCAAATCTGCACCGCTGAACATAGGCGAGAGAATGCGAATCACAAGGTCTTTTTAGGTGAATATGATAAAGTGATGAACGGGTAGGATGGGTGTCTACTGTCACGTATGGCTCAGGTAGCGGCTGAGGCATGCTGGGAAGATGTCGAACTCTGAATAGTGGGCTTGTGAAACTCCTCCCCTGAATACTAATTGCTCTGACGTCCCTACTTGGCGAGCTGTTCGGTCTTCCACCTAATCATCTCCGCTAGGACTGCCCTAGAAATCAATCTTCTAACAGAATTGTTTCTTTAAGACCTCTTATTGTAGAGTTTATCCGACTTATTTCTCAACTATTTTTTTTTTTTTTGCAAAATGCTGCTTGTGGTGAAGCTTATTCTTTGGTATGGTGGCTCTGCATGGCTATCGTTTCTTTTTTGCCAAACTTTCTTGGTGGAAACCGTGAAGTCTGGTCTGTTCTCTTCATTCCAAGACTACCCAAGAGTATCCAAATTGCCTACAACCTGCTTCCTTGCCAAAATCATGACATGGGCTAAATGTGATGGAAGAAATGAAAAAAGCTAAGGCTCAAGATGGGTGACTTGGTGAGGGGTATGTTTGTGGAAGCTAATGAAAACGAAACGGGTGTATCCTAGGTGCCTTGATCCTCTTCACACTTTCTCACCTCGCGTGCAGTCTCGAAATGTATAAGATACAAAGTTCTAACTATGACATGTCAAGGGTGAGTATCTCTCATTATCCAAATGAACGAGCATGTGTGATATCTCAAAAATGGGTGTGCTCGATTAGGCTCAAGATACTCACATGGAAAGGTAGGCTCTCATTTATGAAGTAAAGACACTTTGAGCTGGTTATTTCGGCCTCGTTAAAACTTCCAAAAATCTCCTTTTCAGATTTTTGGGTGCACTCAAAGGGTTTGAAAAATGTTTTTAACCTTTTGAAAACTTTTCCTTTCCTAGGTTTTTGGTTTGCCAAGCTCAAGTGGTGGTAAAACTTGTAAGATTTTATCACCTAACTTAATTCTTTAGCATATTTTGAAATTATAGATTTATGAAAATTTTATGCTTAAAGAATTAAGTAGGACGTAGTTATGTCTTCCCCTAATAGGCTAAAAAGTTGTTCGGGCGATGGGTGTCACATGAGCTTTCGAGAGAAAACACATGGCATGGATAAAACTAACTAAAGCTAAAAATATAAAACTACTAACTACTAATAAGCTTCTAAATCCTAAAGCCGAGAGGGCATACCTGGCGGTTAGAAAGTAAAAGTGAACGATCATACCTGAGGGTCCTCGACTTCAGTTTCCCACGAAAGAGCTTGAGTCTGGAATTGTATAATAACACTTTTTGACCTTCATGAAACTGTCCTTTTCTTTGAGTCTTTGGTCGTGGAATTTCTTGGTCTTTTCTTTGTAGATGAGGGAGTTGTTGGCGAAGATCTTAGAGTTCATGAAGTTGAAAAAGTCGGTGTTGCTTGACATCTCAGGATCAAAATTTGCTGCTTTCAACGCCCAATAAGCTTT
>JAUTDX010002589.1:0-66704 GCA_030844895.1 Ambrosia x helenae | reverse complement strand
TGCTCTAATTTGTGCGGTCGAAAGAAAAACTTTTGATAAAGTAAAAGAAGATAACGTAATGACTCGATTTCAAACTTTTAAGAACCGAAGAGGCGAAATTTATATATTACCATGATTTTATTTTATTTCGTTTACATTATATAAAACTACGACGAATTTTTTTTAAACGTTACTTCTCATTTTTATTTATAAATCCGCCACTGAGAGGTGATGTGATATACTGAACTGCGTATGCAATCAAAATTGGGCCATTTTCATGTACCATTGTTCTATGCAACTTCCGACTTATTCCACAGTCAAAGTCAACTCGAAAGTACTTGGGCTCGGACCATAGAAAAGCCGAAGAGCATATCACTTGGTCCATCCCAGTTTAGCCCAACATGCTCCCCAATCGAGAAGAGAACAAATGTTTTAAGGGCCCACTAACACATCAAAGCCCAATAGGAAAAACAATAGACATCACTATCAGGATGGAAAATTGTACTTCATTTAAAAGAACTTGCTAAAATTTTCTAGGTAATAAAATTGTATTAAAAATAGAATAGTAAGAAATGTATTTTAGAATCAGAAAGTGTAGCGTTTACCAAGTTAACAGTATGCCCAGTAGGCCAGTATACATGAGTAAGGAAATCGGGGTACCAAACGAGTATGATTCGGAATATGTGACAAGGTTTTACATTCATATATGATACGTGTTTCTCATACACGCCCATAGTTATCCCTACCTTTAAAGCTTCATACATAGTATCACTATTTTCTACCGCCACTTTCTCTTCGACTAAACCAAGAATACATACATTCCATGTCGTACTTATAGTCGGTTTAATTGTCCCACATTTTTCAAATGTTTGGTGAATCGTTTATCAGTAATAACATATAAAAAAAGAGTATCAAGTACCTTAAACACAAGGGTACGTAGGTTCAGACCATGATAAAATAAATAATAAAAAACACAGATGTTGATATTAATAGTTTTATTTTTGGATGACAAACTCACACCTCCTATTAATCCTATTAATTGGATTCATACCATTTGCTCATAATGTGACTTGAATTCTCAATTCCTCATCACTTAAAAGATACACCATTTTTAAAACCTTGGTATGATTTAGACTTCATACCCATCTATCTATATAATAAAAGAGTAAACTTGGGTTGATTGGAGGCTTTTAAGAGTGTCCCACTTATGCTCCAATTAAATATGGAGCTTTGGATCTATCATATATAAACCAATTTTTCCTTTTTTCTTTCTCCAAAACCACAAACGTTGACCTCTTCTTGCTTCCTGATTAAGACTGCTCTCATCCGCCCTCATCTTCCTCTTATTTTGTTTCTCCAAAACCGCCTCCACACCTCTGTCTTCATCAACCTTTGTGTGTCGGCTTCATTGATTTTGAATCAAGTATCCCAACGCATTTTTTATTTCTATTCTTCAGTTTTTTTCAATCATGATTTTTAACACTGTATTGTTTAGATCTAGAGTTTCTATGGATTATTATTCTGTTTGTATGAAACTCTGTTTTTGTTCTTTCTTTTCTATGGCGTTACTTAATTTTTAAAAGCGATTTGTATAGATCATGCACTTCATGAATTATTGATGTTGTGTCGGCTTCATCTATTTTTGAATCAGTTATCCCAACGCAATTATTTTTTTTTCTATTGTTCGGTTTTTTCAATTATGATTTTAATAGTGTTTTGTTTAGATCTAGCGGTTTTATGGATTATTATTCTATTTTGTATGAAACTCGGTTTTTGTTCTTTCTGTTTCTATGGCGTTACTTAACGTTTAAAAGCGATTTGTGTCTTCAAATGGTGTTCAAACCAACGCAGGATGTTTGTTTCTAAGGTTGCACCACCAAAGTCATTGATTTGAATTTTAAATAAAAGTTTTATATAGATTGTCATTCACTTTCATCCATCTTCTGCTTATAGAAGTTGTAAATCTAAAATTTATCCAAACAAGTTTTATATTTATAACTTATATTGGGTGCGGTTCCAATAGGAACCACTCATTGTTTAAGAACCATGAGAACCACTTTCTAACCATTGATTTAAAGTGGCAAGATTGTAATTAAATACAACTTCATTTAATTAATTAAATTAGATTAAGGGTAATTTTATACTTTTCACCACCACCAAAATAGGAAGTTAATTAATTAATTTAATTAGGGTCTTTAATTAATTAATTAATTATATATATTTAGTTTTTAAATTTTTTACAGACTTTTTTTTTAATTAAATTCTTTTGTACACACAGAGATATACATTGGTGTATATCAGTTACTTTTTTTTCTTTCATTCATGATCATCAACATAGATATACATTGTGTACTATATCAGTTACTTTTTTTTTCTTTCATTCATCATCATCAACACATATATACATTGGTGTACATCAATTTCTTTTTTGTTTTTTTCATTTATCATCATCATTAACACAGATATACATTGGTGTATATCAGTTACTTTTTTTTTCTTTCATTCATCATCATCAACACAGATATACATTGGGTATATCTGTTTTTTTCAGCTTACATGACTATAATTTGGACACATATATACATTGGTGTATATCTTTGTAGAAATGTAAGTTAAATACATCAGTGTACACCATAATATACTAGCAGGAACCCGCGCGTTGCGGCGGGGTTGCACTGTGTTTGGCCGTTGTGTTTAGTCAATCACGTTGTTGGTGTTGTACATTATACACACATCTTAGATGACTAATCAAATCTTCATCTCCCTTTTTTTGTTTTTCTATTTTTTTCGTTTGTAATGCGAATTTCTTCATGGTAGCCACCGAAGCAAATCATCTTTTAATTTGTTTTTTAATAGAAAGATATTGAAAGAATGCATTAATCACTTATGTTTCATGTCTGTTTTATGCAAAATACATTAACGGAGCCTAAAGATAACCCCTTTCTTTCTCCAAACCAATGTAGGTTCTAAACCGGTTCGGTTTTTTCAAAAAGGATTAGAATCGGTTTTCGTTTTTGGCCAAACAGGTACCGGCTAGAAACCGGAGTGGGCCAAAAATAACCGAAACTCCGAGAACCGATTGGTTTACCCCCAGTTGCCGCGGGATCCAAAAACAAATTGCAATACAACAATGTGATTATTCACAAAACGCAAAAATGCAGATTTAATAGTACACCTTGGTACCCAATGTTGTGGTTCGAATAAGCCCTTCTGAAATAAATATTTATCTACTCGTTATGTGTCAAGTTACTAAGTTGACATGTTAACTTCTATCAAGCCAGAGTATATATTGGATCCACTAAAGCAACCATTTCTTGAGCATTTTGTAGCATTCGTCTATTTCCTCTTTCAACACATTTTCAAATCTGAATAATAACCAACACATGACACAATGCTTAGAACAAAAAAAAATGATGGTAGCAAGTATGTGACATAGTTTAAAGCATACAAACCAATTCATGAGTACGTACCATGGCATAAGAATTAGAAACAAAGACAATCTACAAACTGATTAGCCGATATGTAAGAAGAAAGACAATTACATCACAAAAAACAAATGAAATCAAGCGCAAAGAGAATACTACCATTTCCATATCATATCAGCAACTTTTCATTTCATAATTTCCCGCGCACGTTACGGCGCGAACATGTTAAATCACAAAAGAAATCACCAAGATAAAATCATCAAAACAATTTACTGGCAAATGACTGCGTGTTGCTGGAGACACTTTAAACTCGGGTGGCGCTTGTTTTCATACCATTTAATTCAACATCCACTAACAATATATTACTTCTATTTCATTCTCTAACTGGTGTGCCCAATTTTCCAATTTGTAGATGTACAATAATTAATTATGTAATAACGTGTTGAAACTATCAAAGTAGTAATATGATTTTTTTGCTGCTAGTTCATTTGTCGCTCTATTCACTAAGTTTTTATGCTTTAATTTAGAACTAAAATACAAGTAAATGGTACATATTTAAAATCAGAACAATGAGACTTACAACAAACAACTCCAATAAAGATAATTTCGAATGAGTGAATGACGATTTATCGAGACAAAATTTTAAACACTGCAACATAATCACTAAAGAGAAGGTTACGTAAAGTACCTAGAAAAGTGTGATTAGCCTGTAAAACAGTAAGCATATGACCCACTTGCTTTCTCTTCTAACACATTTTCAACCATTTGAATAAGTAATTTCTATCACTTGCTTTCTTTTCTAACTCATTTTCAACCATTTGAATAAGCAATTTTCTATCACTTTTCAATTGAATTTCCCATTCAATTGCAATTATATCCATGATATTGATTACAGGGATTTCGTTTAAGGGTATAATGGAGCAGAACCGAAGAGGCTTCAAAAATCAATGTGACGGTTTCAAAGGTTGAATAAGGTGTATAGATAGATGTACATTTATAGCGAAAGGTGTATGACTTGCATTACTCATTTATATAATTACCATTAAATGTTGTACAAGAGGGGCAAAAAAGGAAGAAATTGGACAAAAATTATAGATTTATACTAAGACTCTTGATATGCCATCTTAAAAAAGATATAAATTTACCTTCTTATCCATCAAGCACCCATTATATAATAGTATAGATGTTGAGGTTTCTTCCTTTTTGTATATGAACGAAATATACATTGGTGTATATCTGGCTGGAACCTATATGAAACTGAATACACCTGTGTATACATAAGTGAAAAACAAAACTCAGTTGATCAAAATAAAATATTAAATAACATTCAGTTTCAAATCATAAAATCAATAAACTCTATAAACCACCCAACCTTGAAAACCTTTTATAAACACAGAAACTATAAAAGCCTAGAAACTATAAAGCCTATAATAATAATAATAATAATAATAATAATAATAATAATAATAATAATAATAATAATAATAATAAAACGTTGCCTGAAGACAATTCTTGAAACAAAAATAAAAAGCCCATAAAGAAAGAGAGACAACCGACAACACCCATTTAATTGAATAAATAAAAAAAAGAGGGATCACAATGAGTGATATTATACCTGAACGTTTGCCGGCAGGATTAAAAAAACAGACAGATATAGATCGACGATGATGATAAATGAAATTGATGGACAGTGAAGAAATGGCAGATGAATCTTTAAATGGAGAATATGAATTAGGGTTTTGATTAGGAGTGAGTATCTGTAAATATATAATTGATTATTTTGTTTAAAATAATCAAAAGATTTGATTGTTATTTTCCATTTTTACCCTTATGATCAAGATTTAAGATGGTTGATCATAATTTGTTCTTATGGTTCTTAACTAGGATGGTGGTTCTTATTTGATCCAAATCCTATATATATATATATATATATCGTGTGCTTTAAATTCTTATTCTGAAATTGGATTGATTATATTACGGTCAAGTAAATTTAGTTTGTTTTTATTTACTGGATGCATCAGTAATAATTTCAATGTTAGTAACACATTTTTTGTACACGCTTAAATGCCCTCCCTAATCTATATTTGAGAATTCAAACTTAAATGCCCCCCCCCCCCCTTTAGACTTTGGACAATTGCTTATACAAATTTTACATAAAATTTAGTTTGCGTAACAAAACGTTCTAAGTTGTTGAATATTCTTTTTTAAATTGAAATTTGATATAAGTCGTCAGTTAGTTTTTAAATTCAAATTAAAAAAAAATCTGGTTATATGGAAATATAATTATTGACATTAAACTGTTTTCGTTTTTATATTTACGAAATTAATAAGTGGTTGTGAGATTTTATGAGTTTGAATATTATTTATTAAGGTTTTTAAATAACTTTTTAATATGGAAAATTGTAATTGATACTCAATGATTGCCTTATTTACATTCCCGAAAATAATTGCAAATAAACCATTCTTAATCAATCATACTCCAAATCGATGCAAATGTGATTATTGACATCAAATTGTTTCCCTTTTAATCTTTACGAAATTAATAATTGATTTAATGATTCTATCAATTTGAATGTTATTTATTAAGTTTTTACAGAATTTTAAATATGGAAACAATGTAATTGATACTTAATTATTGCCTTATTTTAGTTTACAGAAATAATTCTCAATCAATTATGCTCCCAATCAATCGAAATATGATAATTAACATTAAATTGTTTCACTTTTTATTTGTACAAAATTAATAAATAATTTAATGCAACTATAAATTTGAATTTTATTAATTAAGTTGGTGGTGAGATTCTATGAGTTTGAATGTTATTTATTAAGGTTCTTAAATAACTTTTTAATATGGAAAATTGTAATTGTTACTCAATGATTGCCTTATTTAAATTCCGGAAATAATTCTAAATAAATCATTCTTATTCAATCATACTCCAAATCAATGCAAATATGATTATTGACATTAAATGGTTTCCCTTTTAATCTTTACTAAATTAAAAATTGATTTAATGATTATATCAATTTGAATGTTATTTATTAAGTTTTTACAGAATTTTAAATATGGAAACATTGTAATTGATATTTAATTATAGCCTTATTTTAGTTTACAGAAATAATTCTCAATCAATCATGCTCCTAATCGATGGAAATATGATAATTATCATTAAATTTTTTCCCTCTTTATTTGTACGAAATTAATAAATAATTTAATGCATCTATAAATTTGAATTTTATTTATTAAGTTGGTGGTGAGATTCTATGAGTTTGAATGTTATTTATTAAGGTTTTTAAATAACTTTTTAATATGAAAAAATTGTAATTGATACTCAATGATTGCCTTATTTACATTCCCGGAAAAAAATCTAAATAAATCATTCTTAATCAATCATACTCCAAATCGATGCAAATGTAATTATTGACATTAAATTGTTTCCCTTATAATCTTTACGAAATTAATAATTGATTTAATAATTCTATCAATTTGAATGTTATTTATTAAGTTTTTACAGAATTATAAATTGGGAAACATTGTAATTGATACTTAATTATTGCCTTATTTTAGTTTACAGAAATAATTCTCAATCAATCATGCTCCCAATCGATGAAAATATGATAATTAACATTAAATTGTTTCCCTTTTTATTTGTACGAAATTAATAAATAATTTAAGGCTTCTATAAATTTGAATTTTATTTATTATGTTGGTGGTGATATTCTATGAGTTTGAATGTTATTTATTATGGTTTTTAAATAACTTTTTAATATGGAAAATTCTAATTGATACTCAATGATTGTCATATTTACATTCCCGAAAATAATTCTAAATAAATCATTCTTAATCAATCATACTTCAAATTGATGCAAATATGATTATTGACATTAAATTGTTTCCATTTTAATCTTTACGAAATTAATAATTAATTCAATGATTCTATCAGTTTGAATGTTATTTAATTATTAAGTTTTTACAGAATTTTAAATATGGAAACATTGTAATTGATACTTAATTATTGCCTTATTTTAGTTTACAGAAATAATTCTCAATCAATCATGCTCCCAATCGATGGAAATATGATAATTAACATCAAATTGTTTCCCTTTTTATTTGTACGAAATTAATAAATAATTTAATGCATCTATAAAGTTGAATTTTATTTATTAAGTTGGTGGTGAGATTCTATGAGTTTGAATGTTATTTATTAAGGTTATTAAATAACTTTTTAATATGGAAAATTCTAATTGATACTCAATGATTGCCTTACTTACATTCCCGGAAATAATTCTAAATAAATCATTCTTAATCAATCATACTCCAAATCAATGCAAGTGTGATTATTGACATTAAATTGTTTCCCTTTTAATCTTTATGAAATTAATAATTGATTTAATGATTCGGAGTAATGGATTTAAATAACCTCAACCATTGATTATTGGCCAATAATTGTCCTAACTACGAAAATAACCACTAGCGGTCCCAACTTTAAGACATTTTGCTCTCAATGGACCCCCCGTTAACTCACACTAACGTCGTTAGCTGAAACTCACAGTTCTAGGCAATTTTTCACCGAGTTTGAACGAGGGAATCGAGACAATGATATTGGTATGTTCAATTGCAGAAATGAGCATGGTTTGATGGTTTAATCGTCGGTTCCGGTCATCCCATCCGAGGAGAACATCAACCTGCAACCGACGAACCACGCTTATTTATTCAATTGAACATACCAATATCATCGTCTCGATTACCTTTTTCAAATCCCGTGAATAATTGCCTAGAGTTGTGAGTTTCAACTAACGGCGTTAGTGTGAGTTAACGGGGGGTCCATTGAGAGCAAAATGTCTTAACGTCGGGACCGCTAGTGGTTAATTTCGTAGTTGGGACTACTATTGGCCAATAGTCAATAGTTGGGATTATTTAAATTCATTACTCCTAATGATTCTATCAATTTGATTGTTATTTATTAAGTTTTTACAGAATTTTAAATATGGAGACATTGTAATTGATACTTAATTATTGCCTTATTTTAGTTTACAGAAATAATTATCAATCAATCATGCTCCAATCGATGGAAATATGATAATTCACATTAAATTGTTTCCCTTTTTATTTGTACCAAATTAATAAATAATTTAATGCATCTATAAATTTGAATTTTATTTATTAAGTTGGTGGTGATCAGATTCTATGAGTTTGAATGTTTTTTATTAAGGTTTTTAAAGAATTTTTTAATATGGAAACATTGTAATTGATACTTAATGATTGTCTTATTTACATTTTCGGAAATAATTCTCAATCAATCATTCTTAATCAATCATATTCCAAATCAATGCAAATCAAATTATTGACAATAAATTGTTTCCCTTTTAATATTTACGCAACTAATAATTTATTCAATAATTCTATCAATTTGAATGTCATTTATTAAGTTTTTAAATAATTTTAAATATGAAAACATTGTAATTGATATTTAATTATTGCCTTATTTTAGTTTACGAAAATGATTTTCAATCAATCATGCTCCTAATGGAAATATGATAATTAACATTAAATTATTTCCATTTTTGTTTGTACAAAATTATTAAATAATTTAATAAATCTATAAATTTGAATTTTATTTATTAAGTTGGTGGTGAGATTCTATGAGGTTGAATGTTATTTATTATGGTTTTACAGAATTTTTAATATGAAAACATTGTAATTGATACTTAATAATTGTCTTATTTACATTTCCGGAAATAAGTCTCAATCAATAATTTCTAATCAATCAAACTCCAAATCGATGCAAATATGATTATTGACATTAAATTATTTCCCTTTAATATTTACAAGATTAATAATTGATTTAATGATTCTATCAATTTGAATGTTATTTATTAAGTTTTTAAAGAATTTTAAATATAGAAATATTGTAATTAATACTTAATTATTGCCTTATTTACGTTTCCGAAAATAATTGTCAATCAATCATGCTCCCAGTCAATTGAAATATGATAATTAACATTAAATTGTTTTCCTTTTTATTTGTACGAAATTAGTTAATAAATAATTTAATGTAACTCATTTTTAAACTAGAATTAACATATTTTGAAAAAAGATATAGATTGATAAAAAAACATAACCGAATATCACGTGGTGGAAGTAGTGGCGTTCAAGTTCAAACGGGTCATTTTTAGCATCGAAGGTTAGGTTTACCCACAAATGGTTTTTTTATCTCTTCTTTAATGACATATATATATATATATATATATATATATGTTATTAAGTCTTTATTAAGTCCTTCATTTTAGATAATGGGAAGCTGTTGCATATGATTAGTATTGATGTAGGATGAAGATATTCTTGAGGTGTGTTGCATATGGTTAGTATAAGTTGAGTTTGTTTTGTGGTTACTTCTTTGCTAAGTGTTTCGGCTGGTGGAGTGACTCTCGAACGAATTTTCAATGTGCTTGGGGAGCGTATTGTTAATTTAATAATTTAGGTCCTGATTTGATCACAATGTTCATAAATATTTGACCTTTTTTGATCTAAATGCTCCTAATTATATTTTCTTGATCTCATTTGATCATACATATTTATAATTAATAGAGAGGATAGACTTTTCCTAATGTTAGCTAAAGAAAGTACAGTTGTATTTGGAGATTTGTGAATAATAACTATAACTTTTCATGCCAACACGGACAAAGTGAATAAACGAGTCAAGGAAAATCACTATCTAGAGTTGGCCTGTATTTGAAGAATCATGCTTTTACAATGGATAGTTGTATGTAGAATAAATATGTTATTATATTATTATTTACTTATGGGCAGTTTTATGTTTTGTTAAACTATATTTAATTGCTTTGAATGTTAATGTTCATTTTTATTCCTTTAGAATAAATAATGTTATTATTCATTTAATTTCATTATTTGTTTTTAAATCACTTCAAATCAAACACTTGTTAATCGATATATCCAATGTTGCATTACATTAAACCTTTTGATGATATTTTGCATGCAATCAAAATCCATACGAATTGTATTACGTAACTTTAAATAAATAAACAAACTTGCAAACAACAATCTTTATGGAATTTTTTTCATTTTACTTATAAATGCACTGTGGGTTCCCACGGAACTCTAACCTAGTATTAATCTAAAGAAACCAAACTAAATGGTAAAGTTATACATTATATCATATGTTTATCTTTCCTAACAAAATTAAATGCTTCATAAAAGCTAAGAATATAAATACACACCATAACAAATAATAATAGTAGACATAATGAAGCAATTGTTTAATACTAAAAGACATTGTGAAATAATTGTTTTTAATAGTATTATAAGAAATGTAAATGATTTGTAGGCCATCCATCTTAAAGAAAAAATTAATAATCCTTGTAGTTTTCTTTGTCACGTTGTAATCAAAATTTATATGAATTTTCCGATCACTCTGCCACCATGCACGCTCTCTGTCTACTCTCTCTCTATATAAAAAAACCTTCTCATACACCCTATTCATCATCTCCTCTCACTTTCTCTCTCTAAATAAACACCCACTCGTCATTCTCTCTCTATATTTAATAATAACCATAATGCATAGTTGGAGTCATAATTCAGTTAGAGATAAACAAAGTCCATCTTTTTCCTCAACTCTTCTTGATCAAATCTACCGTTCTATGGATGCCGGTGATGACAAACCCGATGAATTTGAGCTTCGGGAAGACAGATTTTCAAGAAGACAGAGCGTAAGTGGCGGCAACGGAGGTGGTGGGGTGGTGGAGGACGGAGATATGTCGAGTCTCCGGCGAGCATTTTTGGTTCAGAAATGGACGGATATTAAAACAAACGCGGAGAACTTAACCATCAGAACAAGGCCATCATCATTGCCAGAGTCTCACCGGATTGATGATGGCCCGTTTTTTGATGGTTCTGTCTCGAGCTCGACTGATTCGAGCTCTGGACATGTTTTTGAATCAGTAGGTTTCTGCGAGTCAAGGTTGCAGAAACCTTCCTGTTTTGGCCCATTAGGGTCAAGAACAGGAAAAAATGTGTTTTCAGAAAAACATCGGCAAGTGGAAAGTGATTATTGTTTGAAAAATAATCACACATATAATATTGTTCATGGGCCTTTGATTAAGTCAAAAGCCCATGCATTGAAGATTTACGCGAACCTAAAGAAAGTAAAACAACCGATCTCACCGGGAGGTCGATTGACGACCTTTCTCAATTCTCTCCTCTCAAATAGGCATCTCAAGAAACCGAAAGATTTGAATGAACGAACGATCCATAGAACATCAAAGTCAACACATGGATCCACATGTTCTTCGACTTCACTAACAAAATCATGTTTAAGCAAGAATTATCCAAGATCGAGGGATAAGTTTAACCAAGGGACCCGGAGAACCGTTAGTTTTTGCCCTGTGAGCGTAATCATCGATGAAGATTGTCGCCCATGTGGCGAAAAATTCATTTACCCAAAACAAGCTTTTACTAATGTCAATGCGGCAACAATGATGTCTAAAACTAAATTCAACGATGATGAAGAAAATGATTATAATGACATGACAAGTGATGCAAGCTCGGATTTATTTGAGCTTGATCACTTGCCTACTTTACAGGAATGTCAGGAACTTCCTGTGTTTGAAACCACTCATTTTGACACAAAATGTGTAATTGCTAATGGTTAATTTGTTTCACATATTTATTAGATTGAATCAAATATTCATTATTAGGTTTTGTGTTGTTTAGGAATCATTTATAAAATGTCAGGCCTGGGCCGGGGGGGGGGGGGGATTATTTAAAAAAAGATGTATATATATATATATTTGATCGGCTAATTACACTCTCCTAGGGGACTCGAACACCACACCCTTCACTCTCCTAATTTCTCCCACACCACTGGGCTATTCCCAAGTGGATAAAAAAAATTGTATATATAATATGGTATATTTAGTTTTTTTTTTGAACGGCCAACAAATTGGAATCACTCACGGAACACTGGAGTATCATCGTGCCACCAGTGTTGCCACGCGATCATATTCCACCACCAAGTCACCAATTCAGGAGGAAACTCATAATTATGAGAAAACCCCCTTTTGTGAGATTCGAACCCAGGACCTTATGGCCCTTAAATCTTGTCTCACCACCAAGATACCACTAGGCTATAATGCATTGGGTATGGTATATTTAGTATATATATTTGTTCACTATACATAAAAATTTTGTTATTGAAGTTGGAAAAACCACTTTAATATAATGTATATAATGTAGAAGTCTCATTTAAGGCTAGCTAGTTTTCTAGCTAGCACTGGGATGATCTTATTATTATTATTATTATTTTATTTTTTTAATTTTTTTTTCAATTCAATCCCTCTTTACTAAAATTTTGGGCCTTGTATTTTATCTTACATGAGGCTCTAAATTTTTTGTGGATTTTCGAAGACGGGTTTGTAAATTGTAAAATGTGATTTTTCTTGAGTTGTACATTTGTAGGTTGATGGATGGGTTAAATGAAGAGACAGTTTGTGAGATAAAAAAAAGAACAGAAAAAAATAAAATAAAAAAATAGGACGATAATTGGAAAAGGGGGGAAAAGAGGGGGTGAAACCGTGAAAGTGAAAATCAAGATTCGAAGTTCAGAAATAGAAGCAAAACGAAGAGAAGAGAATTGATAAAAGAAGAAAGCGACGCCTTCCACTACGTTTTCGCCGTTACTTCAACGACCCGTTCGAGCATTTCTAGATAATTGTTCTCTTACATGATATTATTAAATTATTGTCTTATAGGGTTAGGATCAAATACATAGTGAGAGAAAAATAGGAAGTCGTAGGAAGGGTATCAAACGGACTCCGATTGAACTCATTCAAGCGGCATTGGAACCGTCTTATCGAACCCTACGACGTTAGTTTTTAGGTCTTCGTTTTTTGGGGTTTTAGCTTGTAGTTTCTAGAATATGCGTTATATCATTGTGTCTTTTATGTACCATTGTGTCTTTTTCTTATTTTCATCATTCTGTCATTTTCTCAATCCATTGTGTCTTTTTTCTTCGGCATTGTGTTATATTTTTTGACACTGTGTTATATTTTGTGGCTTATTGTGTTATATTTCATGATCTATTGTGTTTTTTGTATCCTTCTCACCCTTCTCATTTTCGTTATATTGTGTAGAATAACTTGACCCTTGTCTTATATGATGATTGATGACATTATTAATTATGGTTATCTTGTATATGATATGTATTTAACTATCTTACATTTCATGATTTTGTGAGTCTAGTGAGTCTATATCTCTATAGGTTCATAATACAACATCAATTTTAAGCAGATAATAATGAAATCCGTGTAAATTACACGTTGATAATGTTTAATTGATAGTAGAAGAGAAAGGATAGTTTGTCATAATTAAAACAAAAGTGATAATTGATTATGCACGAGTGCACCACCAAACTTTGTGGTTAAGTGATAGTCTTATGACTTTTCGAGTTAGAGTTTATGGGTTGGAGTTTCGTCTAGTCGGGTCACCATGTTTTTGTTTTTTGGGTGGAAGAGTGATCCATTTGCTAGGGTATTTCCAAGTATCCAGGCTTTTGGTGTTTAGAAAAAAAAAAAAACAATAAGGGCTTATACGGTCTACATAATAGTATAGTTACTGTATTAAATGGTTCTATTAATTATTTAATTTCTAAGTGACATCCTGCCTATGTATGTGTGTGTGAAGGATGAAAATCAAATAAACATATTAGTATACGTACTCAAATTTTTATTTATTTATTTTTTTTAAAGGCATATACGAGTTATCTTGTTGAACTCTTTAAAAAATACACTTTATAAGATTTAGAGTGGATGAATAAGTGAATTCTAAAGGTGTTAATTTTTTTTTTTAAGTTTTGAAATGGAGGTGATGTTATCACATTATACAGAAATTCCAATAAGAATCTAAAAATTCCATTCAATTATGGTTAATAGAAGTAGGTTAGTTTACTACCAATTTGACAAATTTAATGGCAGGAGATTGACCATGTTCTTTACTTCTAACAAACCATATTCCTGGATTTCTTCGATTGTCTTAAGAGATGGAGATTGGCTTATTGTTGATCTAATTGTTTCATGATCACCAAATATACCAACAAGTGCTCAAAAAGGTTGTCTATTGCTTTCGTTCTTGAAATCGAGGATGCTTTTTAACTGGCCAACACACAGGTCTTTGAAAACGGGAAACACTTTGCTAGGAATAAAAAGCTAGTGCCACTAATCGAAGAGACTATTAGTTGAAACCGAGTATCTTTAAGATCTCCAATAGTTTTTACTTAAGAAACTAGCCCTCATTTTTTAAGTAATAATAAAAATTAAAAACCGTTGGCATCACGGGGATCCTTAGGTCACAACACTATTGTTGTAGGTTGCCTTCGTGGAAACTGTGATATTAGTGTATGATATTCAATAAAAGTTTTCAACTTTTTAAAACGTTTGAAGAATTTAAGAAGATAATGTTAAATCTTAAGCACAAATATTATCATCTCATATCATGTTAACTAAATGTTGATGTGGCATTGTATAAAGCTTCTACTTAAGTTATTTGACCCTGTTGTGACCTATCTTGAGCGGTGGCTTTATCCAGTTTTTTTATTAATTTTTTACTTTTTACTTTTTTTTTATTTTTGTTTAGAAGACAAATTAAATAATTAAGACTTAAAACCTTAAACGTAATTAAAAATAAAAAAAACATCACATAAATATTAAAAACCGTAAATAATATTAAAGATGCGACTATTGTTGAAAGCGGGGTCTCATAGCTCTCCAAACCGCAACGTTCGGATAGTTATCATTGTGCATGGAACGGTACTCATTACGGGCCTTCTCAATCGCCTCGTCTTCGTTTAAACCCGTATTGTGGTTCAACGCACTTTCAATAACCCCTCAAATATTGTGCACTTTGTCCGTAAAGCCATAAATTTTCCTGTTAAGAATTCCATAGAACTAATGTTGCAAAAGTCACTAGGCGCTCCGAGACCTTCTAGTGATTACTCGGGGAGTACTCGGCCTCCGAGACCTTGTTTTACAACATTGTCTAGAACGATGGTTTTCACCCGTTTGTTGACAGAATCTAGTCACAACCGTGCTCCAAAAAGTTTTCGTACTCTCATGTCCACCTTCCTAAAATGTGGTAATATAACTGTTGACTAACGGGGCTTCTTCTTCTTCCACGGTCCAACGTCGTCTGGATTGGGTTTTGTGGGTACGGGATTGGGTTTGGATTTGAGTTTTCGTTTGCCATTAGGTAATTAATATAATAAAAAGAATGATAATATGAATGTATGTGCAGCGATTTGGTTTAAAAAATAAATTGGGTGAAGATAAAATATATAGAGATATTTTTTTTTAACTTTTAACCTGTTTCAGCTAGGTCAAATATTTATTGTCTCCAACGGTCGATTTTTCACGCTAGCCCACTCGAGCCAGCTCGCTGGTGTTCGCTTGCGGCCACGTTCACGCGTGATGGTTGTGATGTTCGCGAGCCATGTGGTTTTATCTGGAAAATTACCGTGGCATCCTTGACACATCTTCGTTGTTGGGAGGAGTTGGTCAATAATCATTTGCTAAGATCATCAAAAGACTGGATGCTTCTTGTTGGAAGGTTGATAAACCAGATTCGAGCAGATCAAATGAGGGTCTGCATGTTCATAAGGCAACACTCGGGGTTACCCATTTCTCTATTCTGGCAGCCCCGACGAAGATTTGAAGGCGATCTTCGCGATCATCGGTGCCATCATAAGTTCTTATGTGAGATAACATCTTTAGCTTGGTGGGAAAGTCATAGTCGGCAATTGTTGGGAACAGCATGATAGGTTGCTGGGTTTCTAAGGTTTAGTGAAATCTTCCACCTCCCTTAAAGTCGGGTTGTCGTTTGGGGTATTATGGTGAATGACAAACACTTGGTTGATAAAATGTGTCATGGAAATTGAGCCATCATGTGTGCTATCATTTGAGGCATTAGGCGGAAGCCTTGAAGGATTTCGGGTAGCATCATGCATGTTGTCCCTAAAGGGGCACTTATGGCTGCATGCGTGGTTGTTGTTAGTGTTTTCTGCTTTATGTTTAAGGCTTAACGCAAAATTACTATCGAGCTAGAGGTCTCTAAAACATAACAGCTGTCATCATAATCTTCTCCTTGATTTGTGCCTACTCTTTAATATCATTATTGTACAATCATCAGTAGTCAATGTCTTTTATTTCATTTCCTTGTATACTATGCATAGTTGCAAAAGTCGTCCGAGTTGACCAATTACTCGCCGAGTACTCGCTACAGGGTGGGTCATCGAGTATAGCCGAGTTGGCCGAATATTCTGAGTACTCCCCGCATAGGCCGATTCGACCCTCGAGTACTCGCCCGACTAGGCCGAGTACTCGCAACTCCCCAGTCGGCCGAGTTGGTAGCGCCTAGCGAGTTCTGCAACATTACTATGTAAATCGATTATAAATAATATTGATTACCCCTCTATCAATCATAGAGAGTTTACATCTCACATGGTATCAACCAGATACCCATGGCAATATCAAATCCTTTCTGCCCTCTCTAACTAAGGTCTTCTTGGTCATATCGATGGGTCGCTTTCCCCACCGGCCGAAACTGTTTCGGTTGACAAAAAACAACAACCGAACCCTGCCATCCTCTCCTGGTCTGTTATGGATCAGCAAGCCATCCTTATTCTTAATTCTTCTCTCACCGAAGAAGCAATCGTCGAGATACTCGGTTTATCTACCGCTTGGCAAATCTGGACTGCCTTGGAAGCAGCCTACAGTAACACGTCCCTTGAACGTATGCATCTTCTTCATGACACTCTCCGTCAATAAACCAAAGGGTCTTAGACCGTAGTTGATTTCAGGCGCAAGTTCAAAGGTATCCACAATCAATTATCGGCTATTGGCTATCTGGTTAACGATACCGATAAAACTCATTGATTCTTATGTGGTCTCAGACCTACATTCGAAAGCTGGTCCACGACTATGCGAACCACTCGTGACCCGTTACCTTTTCGTGATTTACTCACAAAGGCTAAAAGCCAAGAGCAATTTCTTGCCTTGCTTCATCCTCCTTCTCCAGCCCCTGTTGCATTCCATGCCTATGCGTCTAACAACCGGTCCTCGGGTTCCCTTTCAAACCGATCCAGAAACGCTTCTGGTTCCACCAAAAATCAGGCCTCATCCGCCTCTTCTAAGACTTCCCGTCGTCCACTGTATTGTCAATTATGTAGGACTAATGGTCACTATGCCAACAAATGTCCCAAACTTGCTACTTTTGTCGCTAATGCCGCTTCGGATGAAGGACTTGCTCGTGCCTTTCATTCAAAGTTTCATGTTAACGACGATGTTCCCGATTGGACTTTGGATAATAGAGCCGATCTCCATATGAAGGATGATACCGGTAATCTTAAATCCTTTTTTAAATATAATGGCAAAAACTCCGTTGTTTTTGGAAATTGCTTGTCATTGCCTATTACTCACACGGGCAATACTAAAATAAATAATAACATTCCTTTAAACGTTGTTCTTGTAGTTCCGAATATAGCCTGGAATCTTCTTTCCATTAGCAAATTGACCAAAGATTATCCCGTTGACGTTCTTTTCTTGGATTCGTTTTTTCTTATTCAGGACGGAAAACAAGCAAACCGCTAGCTGAAGGACGATGTGAGAATGGACTCTATGTGATTCGGGATAACTCATTTGCTTTTGTTTCTTTGCTTTCGTCAAATAAAGCTTCATTTGAACTATGGCATAATCGTTTGGGGCATGTTGCCTTTGATACTATTTCCATTTGCAAAAACTTGGTTGTTTATCTTTTACATCTATTTTGCCTAAACCAAATCTTTGTTCTCCTTGTCAACTTGCTAAGGCACATAAACTACCATTTTCTTTAAATGAAAAACGTGCATCTCATCCCCTTGACCTTGTCCATTGTGATCTATGGGGACCCTCACCAATCATAAGTAAAGATGGTTATAGATATTATGTTGTGTTTGTTGATGATTACTCCCGTTTCTCATGGCTATATCCTCTTAAAACAAAAAGTGAGTTTTACACAATCTTGCAAATTTTTTTAAATCTTGTTCAAACTCAATTTTCGAGGAAAGTTAAAGTGTTTTAAAGTGACGGGGACACCGAATTTGTAACTCAATATGTGCGTAAAATATTTAATGAAAATGGCACATTTCATTGGTTCTCTTGTCCATATAATTCACCACAAAATGGACGAGCCGAAAGAAAGCACCGTCACATTGTTGAAACGGGTCTAGCCATGCTTTTTTATGCTCACATTCCTATTGAGCATTGGGTCGATGCTTTTAATACCGCTATATACATTATAAATCGACTACCCACAAAAGTGTTGGGCAATAAATCTCCTTTTGAGATTCTGTTTTCAACACAACCAACATACACCAACTTTCGTGTATTTGGTTGTTGTGTCTACCCGTACTTGCAAGATTATGCTCCTCACAAACTCGCATCCCTTGTATTTTTTTTGGCTACGTTCCTCAATACAAAGGGTATAAATGCTTTGACCCATCTTCATCTTGTACTTATATTACGAGACATGCTCGTTTTGATGAAAATTATTTTCCGTTTAACTCCACAACTTCTCATACTGACATCTCCAAACTTTTTCTCTCTACATTTGATGAAGTTGTTCAATTTAATCAAACCTCTAATTCTTCCACAAGTCATACCTCACCACAAACCGTCCCTCATACCCATATCTCTTGCTCCCTTTGCAAACATCATGTACCTTCACAAAACAACCTACCCACTGGGCGTCCTCACCAACCCAATAACGTTCCCTCTTCCACTTCTGAGCCCACTACCGAAGCCACTCCACAGCGCACTACCGAAACCATTTATGAGCCCACTAACACCTCAGCCCACTCCTCTACTCATTCACCCCAGCCCACTCCTACTGGCCCCAATAATACCGATCCACCTCAGCCCATTAACGGCTCCTCTCAGCCCACTCCTCCTCCGTCTCCCATACCATCCCCCGCTCCAAAGTCGGTACCTTCAAGCCCAACCCAAAACACACCTCATACCTCTCTACAATCATGAATTCATGTCTTCATGCTTCTCTTCTTAGTAATGTTGATCCAAAAGGCTTCAAAAGCGCTTCTAAACATCCGCATTGGATGCAAGCTATGCGTGACGAACTTAACGCCTTAAAACGCAACAATACTTGGAGTCTCACACTCTCACTAGAAGCAGTCTATCAATTCCTCCACCATGATGAAGGGTCTACACCTTACCTTAGCTATTTGTGGAATTTACTGAGTATGATGATGATGCTGGTGATGATATAATTAACTAATAGCTAACTATATTAAATTTAACTAATGCCTTTTATTGAATTTGTCTAATGACTAAGCATTAAATTTTCAAACACACTGATTATCTTTATTTATATTATTGGCATAGTGTTTTAGATGTAGTGCTTTAAATATATTTGATTGTGTTTTAAATTGTTGCTTTTTTGTTTTTCTATATAACACAATGTCAAAATAATATATAAAATTTTCTTACAGGTTTTAGGGAAACTGGACTTGCCTATCTAAGATGCATTAATCAACTAATATATATGGTGCATGCACATAAATAAGGATGTAATAATATTTTTGTAAGCACATAATTACATAAACATACTTACATAACTCAGAAATATTTTCTTAACAAAAGTTTGACATATTATACATCTTTCTTAATAGCAGCACTGTATCCAGTTTGATCATCATAGTACTTAGACCACAACATCACACCTCCATAGTTAGGAGAACTCTTAATTACCGGAAGCACTTTAGAAACAAGATCAGTAACGGGAATAAACCCGCTTCCAGCGGCCGCAGATGCCGCAGGCAGCCCTAAGAAAATCTTGGCAGCTGGGATGTCAGAAGTCCACTGCTTCCAACTATCTTCAAGGTTACTTATATTTGCCGAATACTGACAAGGCGGGTTGTTATAAAACTGAACCCAAACATAATCAAACAAGCCCGTCTGGAGCGCGCCCCCTAACCATGCATCAGGGTAAGGGCATTGAGGGGCTGCAGTTAGATACACCTTTTTACCTTGTGTACTATACGCCGAAAGATACCTTGCCAGATCATCCCAATGTTGACTTCCACCTGATTCTATGTCAAAGTCGATTCCATCCAATGATGCATTGCCAAGTGGACGGACGCTTGAAGATTTGCCACCTAAGAAGTTGTCCCATAGGTAGGTAGCCACTTGTTGGGCATCTTGTTTTGAGGCAAGTGAATAGCTACCTATCCCGCCGCCTATAGATAACATTACTTTGACCCCTTTTCCTTGGCAGGATTCGATGTCTGCGCTTAATTTGGTGCAACCGTTGCTATATGGATCACAGTGGCCTGCTAAGTCCATTCTTGGCGTACGCCCGTTGCCAAATGTCCATAAGAAGGCTATGTTTACATATTCATAGTTTCCTGTGGCACAAGTCTGAGCTAAGGTCCCCTCATTTCCATTTTGGCCCCAATAAATGGAGATCCCAGTAGCATTGGAGCCTATCACTAATGTTGCTAAAAGTAATAGTGCTGAATAAATTGCCATTTGTAAATCTAAACTCATGGTTTCTGTATGATTATGGAGTATGATAATAGTTCAATTTATAGAATAAAGATTATGGTGTACTTTGAATTCTCTTTTAGGATTGGTTGAATTCAATAAATAGAGTATGTTTCCTGCTTTGTTATCTTTTTTGTGTTTTTCTTGTTGTCTATTACCTAAAAGTTAGGTTTGTCTTCCAAAAGTGACATTGTATATGTATTAAACAAGTTTAATATTTCTGAATGCTATGTTGTCAGCTTATGGTATTTATCACTTTGATCGGATCTGTATGACTGTATGACTGTATGTTAGTGAAAATGATTTTTTTTTCTAAGTGGAATATGTGGTTTCACTAATTTTAGACATAAATAATTATATGTAATTATTATTTACCGCATGTGAGTTCTATTATGTGAGAGGTTTGTAACCAACCAAAGTGCGTTCAAAACGAAGCTGAGATGAATGAGATATTGATACTTAAAATTGCGTGTTTGAAAAGTTCAAAGTTGTGAAAATGGAAAAACTTGGTTGATATAAGGCTGGTGGGTATGCAGACGGGGCAACATCCCATCCCTGCACTTTGCTCCGTCTCCCCGTCCGAACACCGCCCCCCACGCCCGTCCTCCGTCTCCCATGTAACGCAAGGGACGAGCCAATCCCCTTTCACCACCAATCACCTCTCGCCGTCTCCCCCGTCTCAACACCGTCCCCACCCCCCGTCTCCCTCTCTCGCGTCCCCACACCCAGTAGTCTAAGGGTGGATGAGGTGGTCATCACTACATTATACTATCACACATAATTAGATTGTGCCACCTCATTTCATCACATTCCATCACCAAACACATGTGGTGGTGTTCACTTTTCATCAGATTTTATCACTAAACTTTTTTTTAAATAATCTAAAAATCTATACATCTAATAAAATAAACTCAATTATGACACATGGCACTCCCATATTGCACCCTCAATTATCTCTCCTTCCCATATTGTGCCATGTGGCACAACAATAGAATTTATAAAATTTTCTTTTTTTTAATCCAAAATTGAATTAAAACATAAATTTGGTCAAAATCTGTCAATTAATAAGTTTCCTAAAAAATTATCATCCTCATAACTGATCATTATCATACCTCTTCTAAACCCTAAAACAATCAAAGTAACCAACTGATCATCCTCCATCATCTCCTATCCTACTTCTTTTTTCATTCTCCTGTAACACGATCATTGTTCATCTATCGCCACTCCTTCCAGCCGTCAACTAGGAATCTGCATCTTTAAAACCCACATCCAACAACGTATCGTTCATCTCTTCAGTCCATATATCTTCAAAATCCTATTCTCCAATTATTATTCGTGAGTTTTATCATCTATTGTCATCAGGTATGGATTCACATCATCTTCTCCCTCAAACAGCTTCGATCTCTTCAACCCTAATCCTTTCCAAAGTAGAGCGTTGCTGCCTCCAAACTTCTTTTTTTCAACGGTATTGTTTCTTATCCTATATATTATTCTTATCTTCAATGGATACAGATCTGCATACGGCTGTGTGATTCATTGTATACAGTTCTTGATAATTTAGGGTTTATATTTTGGGGGTTTTTAAATCACGTTCTACAATCCACATGTCCTTATACGATTTTCATTAGACAATGTTAGGGGTTTGAAAGATTGAGAGAGGCTAACGTACAAAGTTTCTTAACATACAAAGTGTAAGAAGGATTCTCAGCCATTAGATTTAGGCAATGGCAAGATGGTACTTAACAATCCTAATCATATTTGGGTTAATCTAACCAAGGGTAAATTAGGAAAAACGCGTTTAAATTTCTGTGAAATCTTAACAACAGACATAATCGATGCAAAAATTTTCAACGATTGAACCTGATTTTTCATCGTTTTCAACTCGATTAAACATTCAGAATGATTAAACAATCAAAAACATTCGATTACAAACGAAATCAAAACGTATTTGCCGAAATAGAAGAAAACAGAGTATGATAATTCAATTGATAAAATTAATCGTATCATATTCAAAAATCACTATCAACCCATGTATTATTCACATAAACGAACGATGTTGATAATAGAAGAAGAATTAAAGAAAAAAACGGGTTTCAAAAAAGTTCCAGACAATGAAGATCAGAAACTGTTAAACATAAAATCATAAAACGCACTTGGTTTTATTATAAACGCATTTGGTTTTTTAAACACTATTTAAACTGGTGTTTACAAAAACGCACTTGGTTTTTTGTAAAACGCACTTGGTTTTTGTAAAACGCATTTGGTTTTTGTAAAAAGCACTTGGTTTTTGTAAAACGCACTTGTTTTTTGTAAAACGCACTTGTTTTTGTAAAACGCATTTAGTATAAATAAAACTCACCTTTACCTCATTTTTCCCTTTATATTCCCCTGTTTTCCTCCAACAAACAAACAATCATATTCACACACAGTTCATGTAAGGTTTTTATGGATTGGTTGTTTTTTTTTCTTTTTTCTTCTTTTTCCTTTGTTTTGTGATTAGTGAGAGACACAGAGGTGTTTGCTTGGTTGTCTTCTCCAAAGATAGAGGGAAGTGACTAGATCTGAGCCACGATTGAGGTCGGTTTGAAGGCGAACAACGTGAAGGGTTTTGAAGGCATCGGAGGTTAGAGGAGAGAGGAGGGAGGGAGCGGTGAGGCTTTGGTCCGGCGGTTGGGTCAGGCTGCGGCGGCGACGGTGGTGGTGGTGGTTGTGGTGGTGGTGGTTGTGGTGGTGGTTAATGAACGATCTGAAAGAAACATTACCCTTTACCCTTTTAATCAACCAAAATTGGGTTAGTTAGAGTTAAGTTAGGTTTACACTTGTCAAGTTGTGGTGGCTTCTTACACTTTGTATGTTAAGGATACTTTGTATCCTATACTTTTTCTGAAAGATTATACTGTTATTACGGTTAGTTCTATGTATTAATTAAGTCTCTATGTGTGTTTATCATATATGAGAATTTTTTTCTTTATTGATTGTAGTGTTTCTTTGGATACAGAAGTTGAACAAGGATAATGGTAGCTCCATCATCAAGTTTCAATAAATTGTTATCATATGAAATTAAATTCTATGAATTTCCATTTGTTATGTTGCACAGGAAATGAAAAGGAGCACTTGAAAGTGACTCTTTTACGGATTGATTCTTCATTACAAGGTGTTTTGTCATGTTTGCCTGATTTTGTACCATCCTTTAAAAATGGGAAAGTGAAAAATCCGCCTTTTTTGATTGTTGGAGCAATGGGTTCAGTTGTTGGTAGCACTGGATTGCGTGAAAAGGCTGCAAGTATTATCCACGTCGCCTCCAAGTAAATAATTATGTTATCAGTTTACCTTTCATCGTGTTTCCCATATTTTTTTCCTTAATAATTATTTGTCCACCGCAATTGCAGATACTTGCTTGAGAAAAAAATCAGATGACAACATTCTTTTGTTACTTCGTATTCGTGTCATTGAGGCTTTGGGGAACTATGGTAATGTACACTGCATTACTGCAACGTTATATTTTTTAGTAGTAGTAATTTTGACTTCACTAATAACTAACAGAGACATAAAAATTGGCGTATGACCTGCTCAAATATTTACCTATTTTGACCTGTACCCCTTTTGATCCGTTAACCAACCTGCTCATATGCAACCTCTATTTGTATCATCTATTTTAGAGTACTTATTGAATAACTTGCTATACAGGAAGTTCTGAATATGAAGAGTGGACTAACCATAGGCAGGCATGGAAGTTAGAATCAATTGCCATTATGGAACCTCCGGTTAACTTTATTGTGCCCTCTCAGTCCAAAAGAAAAGAAAAGGTAAAGTTGCTTGCATATATACTTTTGAATGATGGAATTTATTTGTTCTTGGTTTTGATTTGTTTATTTTACTTTAGGCCAAGGTGGGCTCTCATTGACAAAGCATACATGCACAATACATGGAGAACTTCATAATCATCATATCATTTGTATCGTACAATTAAAAATGTATCTCCTTCAGACAATGTGACTCTTCTGATGGATGATTTTCTTAATCTATGTGTGCATAGCTATGATACTGTTCGGACGTGAGTTCTTTTCTACATACCCTAAACGCAATGGATTTTGTTTTTTCTACTTTTTATTTGGTGTAACGTTCTTTTGTTACTTTTATATTGTATATTGTTCTTCAGGCTTACTGGGATATCACTTGTGAAAATGATCAAACGATGATCATCTTTAAATGCAAAGTGTGTGCTTACACTCACTAAGAACTTGAGAACTCCGAGCTCACCAGAATATTCGGTTTTAGGTTCATGTGCTGTTCTTGGAACTCAAACTATTCTCCAGCATCTCACTTTGGTATACAAGTTCATTTTTAAATATTATTTAAAGTTATAATTTATCTTTCATTTTTTAATTCTTACATGTTTTCTTTAAATACAGGAACCTAAATCATTCTCATCTTTTCTTCTTGGAATTCTTTTGAGGCAAGCGTTAATATTATTAAAGTTATGATTGTTATATTTAATATCTCGTGTGACACACTTCCGTTTTTTTACTTGTAGTTCTCAGCATGAATCCTTGAAATCTTAGAAAGCTATCAATGAGGTAAATGTCCAAAGATAATTCCATAGCATGCATTTGTGTGTTGTACCTGTTCACTTATACCAATTATTTCTCAAAATCAACAGCTTTTTGTCAAATACAACATCTATAGAAGAGGTGACAAAATTGATCCATTTATCTATGATTTGAGTATTTATTATTTTGCATCACTAACTATTAATTAAAAACAAAAAACTTAAATGGAATTGGGTTAAATGGGTTGAAGGTCACCTAAGCTTATTTCTAATGCTCAAAATATCATAAATCTTTTTACAACTCTTAACTGTTTTTAAAATGTTTTGGATTTGCTTGAAGTTGCCCAAAGAGCTAACTTCAAATACCTTCAATCTGCACATAAATTGAAATAATCCTTATACTTATTATTTCTCTGTTTGTTCAAATGCCTTCAGCCTTAATGCTTTTAATGTAGTAAGAATTGGGATATTCTTATTAAGCATATGACTCTATGATTGTTGGCTGATTCTTAATAAAGTTTTGTTGCAATATATATCTTTATTGAATTAGAGCATAATTGTTTTCTTAAACTACAGAATTTTCATGTTTAAATTAATGTTCTCCTTTTTTGTTTGAAGGAATTAGTGAACTTTTGATAGCCTGTAGGTGTCCTATTGTTAAGTGTTTTTCGAATATTCTCTTTCGGCAGTGTGGTAAACGGTAATTCTTTTCGTTCTTTTTATGATATGATGGGTTTGTGCAACAGAAATACACACCGAAAAACTTTCAACTGATTGGCGGTTACTCATTTTTAGAATTTTATTTGTTATGAACTTTAGGGCTACTTGCTTATTTTAATATGAACTTAATGGAGCTTATATTCATGTGTAGCTATCGCCTTTTACCTTCAAAAAAGTTACGCCGCCTCTGATTAGTGTTAGAGCTAGGAATGATGAAGGCAGATAATAATTGTTAATTCTAAGACATGCAAAAAGTTGTATTATGATACATTTAAAAGAGCTAATGAACATTTTTACATCTCTTTAATGTAACATTCAATTTGATTTATATTTTGATTATTTTTAGAGTTATGACTTATATTAATCCTAGATGATATTGATATATAATTCAATTGTTGGGTTTACTTAGGAATTCTTAAGAAACCATACTGTTAATTAAACTATTAATAGTACTATAATAATGATATGAAAGTTCTTAGACAAAGAATTTTGAAGCTATTTTCATAATTTTTTTGCTATTAACCTCTAGCCCACATATTATAAATGACAAGATACTTAATGTTCATGGTGTTACTACTTTTTTCACCAACTGGGTGAATCTCTCCGACATCAAGAGGAATTGATGTAATAAGCTACTAACATTACAATGTAATATTATATTATGTTTTGATTTAGGTTTGATGCGAGTGATGTACAACTTAATTAAAGGACCAACTGACCAAGAAGCATGGTGTAGGTCTGTAGTGGAGATGTAACAAAATGGATTTTGAAGGGTGATAATTATTCATCCCATAATAATTTGGATAATGAGTAGATTATTTTGATTGTAACTTTTGATATTTCATTGTCATATGTAATACATCAAATTTTGTTGACAAGGGAATATTTATAATTGTAGTTTCGCTTTATCACTTTGTCCAAAACATCAACAAGTTTGTGTGGGATAGAAGAAAGTTGGTTATTATATGAATATAGAAAATGTTATTTAACTTTCTGCACGTTAAATTTAATTTCAATTGACACTACTAGAAAAATACCCTTTCTTGACACTCTTTTTATGACATGCGCCTATTTATGACATGCAAAAGTGTATGTCATAAAAAAAATGTCATCTTTGATAAAAAGTGACAATTTCTTGACGTTTTTTTCTGCGTGTCAATAATTTTCCGTCATAAAATAAAAAAATATGACAGTTTGAAGTCCGCATGTCATGGTTTTGTGTCACCACACATCCCAATAAACCTTCCCCCCTCTCTCATAAAAAAACTCAAATCCATCATCTGCTCAAATCAAACATCGCCTCCTTCTAAAAGCAAACCCTAATCCATGATCTACTCATAAGAAAAACCCTCCTTCTCAAATCCTCCTTCTCAATGCCAACGCAAATAGGTTGACCGTTGGCTTTGACCCATTGTCAGTAAACAAGACTTGGTCAGAGACAAAGAGACCCTTTCCTTGTTGATGGTTCTTTAAATATTCATTGTCCCTCATTACGTTTCAAATCAGACTGCTCAAGTAAGTTTTCTATTAATTACATTCCCTAAATGAATTGTTTGTGATTAATTTTGGGGGTTCTGAATTGGGTGTCAATTTAGGGTTTACACATGATCTTGATATCAAAGGTTTAATAATCAAAACTTTACACCTATAGAATCAAGTTTAGTTTCGAATTGTTGGAAAGCTATAATTTTTCAGAACTTTACACTAAAGCTATAATTGTTAGAGGGACAAAAAATCTAGAGATCTTAGTTTCGAATTGAAAAGTGAGGCTGAAGCTTGATAATGATAATTGCTTTTCAAAATCGCGGGTAATGCAGAAATGAGTTTGAACTGTGAGTTTTTATTTTTATAATGCTGAATGTTAGATTGTCTAATGTCTTAATACCGTGTGATTATGCATGTTATTTTTTATAGTTCATATCATTCCTGTGTGTTTCTTGTGTACTTGTGTCAATGTGTATATGTATTTTGTATTTTATAAAAAAGGCTTCACATTCTACTTAAGTTTTTGCACCAAGCAGCCTATTTCTGCCATCTTTGGTACCCTAGTAATGGTCATGGTGTGTGTTTGGAACTGAAGATCAGGTTGCCACTTGGTTTTCAAGAAGTTTAATTTTCTATTCCAAACATACACTAGACTGCCATCATCGCTGTGCTTATGTATGACTACCTTATGCAGCGGAGCTACCATTTTTGTTGCAACTTTCTTGTCTATAGTCCGAATCTAATACTCGTATCAATTTTTAAAGAAGTGAAAGTTTATTTTCCCACAATTTTAAAGACTGAAAGTTTAACCCCTGACTAGTATATGAGCTGAATAGCCGATGTTTACTTTTTGATAAGTTAAGACCCTAAATATAGTTAAGTTCTATCAGTTTCCACCCAAATTTTATAAAATCGTACTTTCAGAGTTTCACTTCATTAAGAGGAGAAAGAGCGCTAATATACCTTGTATTGAAAGATAGAGCTTATAGGTTTAAGCTTACACAAAGCAAACTCATTTCTGCATCACAGTTCAATCGGAAGTAGGGGTGTAAACGAGCCGAGCCGAGTCTAAGCTCGATCAGGCTCAGCTCGTTGGTAATTTTTCAAGCTCGGACTCGGCTCGTTTATTATCTATTAAATAAAAATAATATAAATAATAGTACGTATAGGCTCGTGAGCTCGACAAGTGAAGCTCGAGCTCGGACTCGTTTACTGTGGTAAATATTATTAAATATTTTTTTTAAAAAATAATATCACACTAAGCTCGATAAGGATCGGCGAGTGTAACGAGCTTCACTGCCAGGCTCGAGCTCGGGCTCGATAAATAAACGAGCTTTGTTTTAGGCTCAAGCTCGGCTCGGCTCGTTTCGAGCTTTTTACCGAGCTGAGCTGGAGTAGCTTGTGAGCGGTTTGGCTCGTTTGCACCCCTAGTCGGAAGTCACTAAGGGGTCGGAAGTCAACAGTTACGGGGGGTCGAAACCTTATATATCAAGAAAATTCTATACGGGTACTATATAATCGTAAATTCTGAGCGAAAAATTCAGGGGGTCGGGCGCCCCTCCCCACCCCTATGAAGCTACGCCTATGTACTTAACCACTGGCATCTACCTTGGCTTGGGAAAAGGTCAACATATTCTATGCCATTGCTTTGTTCCTGGTTATCACAATGAGTATTTTTTGAAGCCAATTTGATGATATATGTGCTCTAATACATGATTTACCTGTAACACTTTATATTTATCAGGTTTATTGGCTTCCGATTGACTACCTTGTTGTTGCTAAGTCAGCCATTGTAAGTTAGTTTCCTTGTTAAGTATCAATTACAGAGGTCGCAGTTTCAACTCGTCTACATATAAATGGGTCAATTGGGGTTGTATTTTGGTAGCAGGTCAAAACAACACAATTCTTATTAGCTAAAAATGAGATGGGTTGATAGATGTTTACAACGTCTCAGTTCTTTTAATTAAAAATTTATGTTCATGCATTAGTTATTGAAAATTAAAAAAAGTTTGGACTATAAAAGTCTCTGCAGGTTGACCCACTTGACCCAGTCCATATGACCCACACAAATTACCAGATTTAACCCAGTACTCAGACTGCTTGACCAACCTGTACCATCCTTGTTATGTTTAATTCTCTCATTGCGTAAGAAATACAATTGTGGAGTTCTTTTATTTTGTTACTACTTTGTAACTTGCTTCAAATATTAATGGGTAGAGTTGTGGCTCATACTTCAGTGTGGTATTGTATGTTGAGCATTGGTGTCAAGACCATTTTAACTCCCTTACGTTAGGGAGTCCAGATTTTTCCCATTCAGAGATGGTAAGTCAATTATCTTTTAGATTTATTAATCATATTATGTCATAGAATGCATTATCGTTCATCTTGAGTAATTTTATTATGGTCACAGCTGCCTCACCGCATAGTAATTCTGGCCTCAGCAGTTACTCAAATAAATGAACCAGACAGTTTGTATGGAATCATCCAGTCACACAAGGTACATTTTCATTCTTAGACTTAAGCTTACTCCTTTATATTGAAAATAGTATATGTAATGTCTCATTTATCAGTAGAGGTGGCAAATGGAAAGGTTAAAAAGGGTATTTTTGGATACAAGTCAAGTTGGGTTGACTTAACGCTATTTGTTCCTTTTTTTAAGATTGTGTGAGAATTTGATTATAAATGTTACGTCTTTCCAATGTAGTTTATATTTTTAATCTATAATCATTAAGGCATGTTGACATCTCTGCCAATTAGGCACCATTATTAGTTTACTTTAGTTCAAACAAGTATTAAATAATATTAAGGAGATATCATGTTGGTGACCTACCACCCCCCAATTGTTCTTAAAAGTATGTCCTACACATTCTGGATTTAAGATATTTATTTGAAGGAATGTTTTGGACAAATGGTCATCTACTTATGATTTACGATGTGTTTATTATCCAAAGTCTTCTCGGATGAATGATATACAAAGATTAGATATTTTGTTCAAATGATCTTAGAGATTTTTTCTTTGTTGAAGATTTACCATTTTCTTATTACTTATTAGATTGTAACTTTATTATTTCACGGGTAACAACAAACACCAGCGAAACTGGTTCTGTTTTTGCTCCAGTCCTTATGACTTCAGGTTTCCGGTTCTTGACTCGACCAGAAACTTAATGGCTCTGATGCAAACAAACTTTTGAAAACATTGTTTTAAAGTTGGTTAACCTAATACCTATTACTTCCTTGACTGAGAGTTTTGAGAGTTGAAACTCAACTTTTAATACAACCATAAACTAGTAGCATAAAACAAAAGGTTGATCAAAATAATTATTACTAAAACTATTATATCTAGGATGATACATGTTTTCTGCAGGTGACATTTATTTACTCTTTTTTATAAAGCAGATTCATATTAGGAATGTTGTTGATAGAAATAAACCAATAAGTATGGATAACTAGAATCTAGAAAAGCTTATATTAGTTTTAGAGGGTGTTTGTCTTAGCCGATTAATTATAATTGGCTAAGAGTTTGGATGATCAGTTTTGAGTTTTCTAGTGTTTGGATAAAGTGTTATCTATTATTTAGATGCCAAATAATCAGTTTTAGGTTCAAACTAGTTGCAATGAAACTGACCATTCAAAGGGTAACTAAAATATTTATACAACCTCATTCTTACCCATTTCAAATACCCTTTTGGTCATCTTGTTCAATAGAATTATCAAACACTCAAATAAATAATTATTTGATTATTACAACTTCAAATAGCAGAAACGCACCCAATCACAATCTTAGGTAGCAGAAATACATATATTTGTGCATTTTATTCAATTGAAATGACATTAGGCAATGAATTAGGCGCAGTTATTGCAAGTTTTTGGGTCAAACCACCAAGTAAAGTTTCAGAAATGGCAAACCAAACAAGTCACGTTGCTAAACATACCAGCCAAAACATTTCTAAGAATGATGAAGATGACTTATAAATATTATACATGGTAATCGACTTTTTCAGCTAACGTTCCATTCAATGTTCCAAACTGTGTGCTAAACCTGCCATTTTGTATTGGTTTGACATGTTCGATTCATTTCAACAGTTAACATATATATTATTTAATTTCAAGTGTCGCAATATGTTATGTTTATACACAGTCTAATATTTTTCTTATTTTTTATGTGTAGTGTCCATGCCAGCCGGGAATCACAGAATGTGGTTTTTATGTCATGAAATTCATGAAAGAGATAGTTCAAGAAGGAGTCGAAATATTGGGCAATGTAAGTTAAGACAAAATAAACGTAGCGATGCGCTATGATTGGCCGGCCTCGACTAATGTATTAATTTTATTGTTGTCTCAGGTTGGGGGAGAAGTAAATTATTACGGGGATGAGGAGATGGATGTCGTTCGCGAAGAATGGTCAAGCTACGTCGCGACTTTTATTTTCAAATGATTGGAACTTGTTTGAAGGCAATGTATTTATTGTCGATACCATATATTTGTAAACGTTAACGGTTAAACGATGTCTCGGAAATATGGATTATATAATGAAATGATGTTTTTGTTATTAGTTTGCTAATTATTTTGCATATAATAAAATGGCTATAAATCCAGGAGGGTAAATATGTAATTTTACAGGAATTTTTTTTTTTAGATTAATAAATTATGACACGCAAAAGAACGTCATAAAATTCTGTCATAAATTTCTGTCATAATATGTGTTGAAAAAATGTCAACAAAAACTGTCATAAAAATGTGTGTCATCAAAAAGTGTCATAATGTGTGTCAATAAATGCTGTTATAAATGTGTGTCATAAACAGATGACACGCGAAAATATGTCATCTTAAATTTATGACACCGCCATCCTTGACGTTTTTTTTCTTGTCATCAGACTCTTTACTTGACACGCAATGCGTGTCAAGAAAGGCCTTTTTTCTAGTAGTGTGATAAAATTAAAACCTTTAAATTATCGTTATTTGTTGAGATATTTGTGATATTTGAATTACATGTGTATTCTTTACTTTTAAATTTTATGAGAAATATTTGCATTATATTTTATTTTTAATAATAAAGCATAATAACAAGATTCCATTGAAGTTTCAAAGGCGTCAATTCTCAATAAGCGTATGTTTCGCAATGACCATCAATAAAAGCCAAGGACAGTCTCTATCGAAGGTTGGATTGTATTTAAGAGACCCTGTATTCTCACATGGCCAACTTTATGTCGCATTGTCAAGAGTTAAAAGCAGGGCATGAGTGAAATTACTTATACTTGATGGTGATGGGAATGTCAAAAGTAAAACAAAAAATGTGGTGTATAAGGAAATTTTCAGTGATATTTGAATAAAATGTGTATTCGTTGGTTTTAAATTTTAATAAAATATTTCTACTGTATTTTTCTTATACGTTAAATAATCGTACGTTGGTGAACCGCGTGTCCACGCGGACAAATATCTAGTATAACATTAAATAAAAAAATACATTAAATAAAAAAACATACAAATAAACATAAAAAACATGAAAATAAAAAAACTAAAAGTTACATGCCCAACCCCACTTGTGACAAATTTCACATTTTCGTTCGATGAGAATAAACTTGTATGATTCTTCGGCGTCTTCGTGGGATTCCTACAACGCCTTCAAATTTTTTTTTTCAATTTCGGACAAATGTTTCATGTAGGTATTCTCTCATTGTGCTTTCAAGTCCGCCAAATACTTACGCCGTTCCCGATTCTCATCAATTTCCACCAACTTTGCCGACTTGAATTCGGTCATCACCTCCACCTAAGGTTCTTTCCCTTTGCCACTTGACGACTCGCCACTTTTCCTTCGAGTCGTGCTTCTTGTCGGGGTTGTGTCGTCGGCGGGGTCGGGAAATTCATCATTCAAATTAATTTCGGGCATGTTGCTAGACAACCCGTCCGTTGATGGTGTACAATTTCCCGAGTCGGATGTTTTAGATCGTTTTTTAGAACGACCACGCCTTCCCCTTCCCGTTCCTCCGCGAGGCCCAGCTGGCCCATGTTCGGTTACTCCGGGAATGTCATTGGAACCCACTTGGAATGAACTTTTGCAACTTCCCAAGAATCCAACGAATGAAAACCACTCTTTACGTAAAGTTCCTGATAATCGTGGATGGCCGCACGTATGATTTCCACATCATTCGCTCCACTTGGCCAAAGACGTTTCTATTTAAAAAAAATATAAATTTAACAATTTATAAAAAAAAATATAAAGTAAACAATTTATAAAAAAATAACATAACGATAATAATATACTTGTCTAACATAGAGGCCGTTGAATCTACTCATTTTTTTATTTAAATCGCTCAATTTTCCGGTTATTTGATCCATGCGCCTTGTGGTTATACCGGTAATGTAACATCCCGTTTTTTTTTTTGTTATAAAAATAAAATGTGTTGGTTTATATTTATTAGTGAATAAGATGGGTCATTGAACGATAAAACGAATCAATAACATGTGAGTTGGATACTCGTGTATTTAAAATTAGTTAACGAGTAAGCGACGAATTGTATGATTATTTGAGATATTAGATCTAGGCGAGTAATTAGTATTATAGGAGACCGTTTAGCAACAATATAATATATATGACCCTACTCCGTTTTTAATGAAACTTTAGTCAAAACTTAGATAAAAATTAGCTCGTCTTAAGAGTATATTTAAAATTTTATAAAACGTTATGGTTTAAAAGTGAAACAAGATTATTAATTATAAGATATATAATATAATATATAAGGTTACGTAACATATAATTATAGAAATATTATAAAACTAAAATGTTGTCCAGTTATGAATTTTTACATTATAATTAAAATATATAAACTTGGGTGATTCACCATCAAGTTGAAAAGCCACGTACATATGTATATATCTTAGAACTTTGACATATGTGTTAATAAGCCAACACTAAAGAGAGGTAAGAAGAGATGAGATGAAAGCCAACAAAATAAAATATAGGGAGGCGGTTAAAAGATGTCGGTCAAGACGTCTATAAATATAAATTAAGTTTCCAAGTTTCATTTGTAAATCTCAACCCTTGCCTTACGGTACTTCTGGCGTAGCTTCAGGTTAGTTTTAAATTCTTAGATGAAGTTAAATTTTGATGAAGGCCTTAAGTATTATTTCCATTGATACTAGTCGTAAAATATTATTATTTTTAGGCATTAGGATTATTATTAAGGGTGGGTATTGGGTAGCCTAGCCTTAGTTAGACATAGACTGATCATCCATGTTTAAACAAGGTAGCGCTAACCAATATCCAACTGTAATAATAATTAGTCAGGTGTATTGTTACCTAACCTAGAGGTGGTATAATTGTATCAGGACCCTGAGATATTACCTGGTTGTATTAGCGTTGTCAATTGTCAAAGGACTGATAAAGAGGTGAGTTACTTAAACTATTTTCAAAACCTGATACTTGCTCATAAAACTGTTTTGGTGGTGATTGATCATGTATATGCATCGAACCATAGGTGTGGCATCCAGGGTGTTATATATATTATAATGATCATTATATTTTCCAGGCGTGGACATACACTTACAGCCTCATGGGGTGTATCTAGGCTGTATGTGTGAATATATAATGCTTAGTCCGGATTATGATTATGGTGACATGCACGGAGCTCATACTTGATCAATAAAATGTTTGTGTGGTTGTTTTACAAATGAGTCGGTTTATGTGACTCACCAGCTGTGTGCTGACGTATTTTTATTACTCGAGCATGTATCACAGGTTGAAGGTGTAAGGAATGGGATTTCCTAGCTGAGAGTTGGAATGCTTTAGACGGTTCATCTTATTATAGTTAAGCTTGTTTAGATTGGTGGTACTTGGTTCGCACTGGCTTGTAATAAATACTCAGGTTATGAAATGAGATTACGTTTCCGCTTTAAGTTTGCGCCAACTGGTCACTATAAGTGCCCCGGCCTGGGCGGGGTGTGACAAGTTGGTATCAGAGCTTTAGTTTAAGAGATTTAGGTACTCATTGAAGTATCTAGACTTAAACTAGGAGTAGTAAGCCAAGTAGAAGTGTCAGTCTTGGTAGACAGAGGTGAGTATAATAGAGGATGTATAGGATGGGTATGCCGAACTTTATGATGGAAGGACCATATGGTAGTTGGGAGTATCATGGTGTGTATCATATATTGCTTTCATACCTGGCCAGTATGAAAGTTAATGAATGATACCGCTATGATCTCGCAAACATCATATTGTACTGAAATCAGGAAATAGTAGGCAGAGTTTTAAGAATGTGGTTGAGCTCTAGTAGTTTGTTATTAAAACTTTTGTATATAGGTTTATCTATTGGAGCTTACTGTGCTTATCTTATCCTCATTTGTTTTTCTAGGGTGGCAATGATTGATAGGATAATAAGAGCTGATGTTATGTGTTCAAGGTAACTAGTGGTGTTTGTATACATAGTCTAGCTATATGAGCACATGTCTCAAAGTATGCCAACGATTTATCTGTAGCATAGGTGAGTATGCATATTTGTGGGTGTTAAATGAAACCATAGCATACGTAAAGCAGATAGGAAAATATAAGGCCTGAATAAAATACCCTAGACAGGTTAATTGTGTAATCAAGTAATGGACTTAACCAAACTTGGTATCTCCACTTTCCCATGATAGTTAATTAGAACCAGGCTCGGAAGTGACCCAAAGACAGCTTGTAGTGGAGTAAGAAAAGCATTTGAAGCCAATGTTTTATTTTTCTACTCGGTGATATATAAAAATCTCTTAGTAGTTTAGTTAGAAATATCAAAGGTGCATTAGTTGAGAGTCCTCTAGAAAAGGTTAATGTGTCAATGGTTGATATTCAATCAATCAGGTGCACGTACAAGGACGGTAGACCTTGCAAGCTGAGTTATTAAAAACCAAAGCAACGATCACTTTTGGGATACGTTAGAAGAAAATCCTAGACGTTATTATTAAAAGTAAATGGGATAATAACTAGGATCAGGGACGACCCAATTTTAGGAATTATAAAGGGAGACCTGGACCCGCACTTCAATGTCTGACATGTAAAAAAAAAAAGACATTCTTGTTCAGGTCACAAGTTTGTCTATAGAAATTGTAAGAAACCCATGCACACCTGGTATCAATGTAGAGAGCCTTGTTATTGTTTTTTTAAGACTTTAAGGATTGATAGCCTAGGAAATAAAAGGATGCAAAACTTGATAGAGCAAGGTGTAGAGCTTTTGATATAAAGACTGAAGAAGCTATAGGATCCTTAACGAGATAGTGGGTATGATACTGGTAAACAACTTCCATGATAAGATACGGTCTGATACTGGTGTTGATAGAAGTTTGATATGTGAATCTTTTAGAGTTTTGTCTAACTAGGTTCTCTGCAAGTTAGGTAACCATTTATAGTAATAGTAGCGAGTGGAAGGAAATAAGAAATTGGGAACTATATCAAGGGTTGTACCATCTAAATTAGTAAATACCTCGATACCTATAGACTTACTATCAATGAAACTTGAATTGGTGGATATAGTACTAGGAATGGATTGGTTAGCTTGCCAAACTCGTATATTGGGTGATAAGAAGCAAATTCGAATCAAGGACCCGAAGGGGAAACCTTTGATAACTCGAGGGGAAAAAACCTAGTAAACCCATAAGTTTTAGTATGATGATAAAGGCAATTAAGGGTATCTGAAAGGTCAACTAGATTAACTAGTAAATGCACCAGAGACTAAGGAAGATAAGAATTTAATGTATGTGCCAGTAGTAGTCGAATGTCATGAGGCATTCCCTAAAGGTCATTCTAGAATATCAGCCGATAGAAAATTTTAATTTAGAGTCCACTTGATCCCGGGGACAATCCGTATTGCTAGAGCCATTTACTGTCTTACCTTGACTTTCAATGAAGGAATTAAGAAACAAAATGGTGGAGTTACTGATAAGGTTTTATATATATTCTAGCACGTCGACATGGGTCGTTGTCAGGACACAATACGATATGTAGTGGTTGATACCCATAACCAGGAAGTTAGGACACGATACGATATGATCACTGCGAGTTGTAAGTAATGCCATAAGACCAACATATCTGTAGTATTCGGAGATCTCATTAATTTAGTTGTAAGACAAACTCGTCGTTGCTACACTCACTAGATAATAAAGAGCCCAACCGATAATAAACTTCCTACATATTGAGGTGGTGCTAGGGTAACTCCCTTATACCAAATTAAGAATGTAATGATAGGCCTTAATGGAAAACCATATTAAGGAAGAAACGATGGTTGGTAGCCAAGATTATTGGGATCTATGAATGATAGTATCTTAAGTTTCGATAATCGAATATAAGATTCTTAGTTTTGGCGGGTAAGAGATATGATACCAGAGGAAGCTCATAAGTCAAAATACACTGTATACCCTAGTAGCAATAAAAAGTAGGATTTCAGAAATGATTATTATTTCCTGGGAATAAAAAGCTATAGCCTATATCATAGGACGAGTAGAGAAATACCTTATCTACCTAAAGTCAAGGCAGGGCAGCTAAAACTATTTGGCTATCTATAGGAACCTGAAATCCCATGAGGGGGACGAGAGATGATAATAATGGACTTTGTTTCTAAGCTTCCAAGATTGAGTCATCGGCACAATGCTATTTAAGTAATAATTAATAGGTTCGCCAAATGTACACACATTGCCTATCCTTAAGGGCAAATGAAATGTAAGTCAAGCCTTATATTGAATAGATTGTCTTATGACACGATGTGTTTACATGAGCTATATACAAGGCAGAGATTTGTCCTCCTTAAGTTTTGGGCAAGGTTTCTAAAAAAAGTTGAGAACTCAAATATATCTGAGTAGTGGGAAAAAAATGAACGCACTAATCAAGCTTTAGAAGGCATACTACGTGCGTACATAATTAACTTTAGTAGTAATAGGCACGATCATTTAGCTGTAATCAAACCTTCATACACTAATAGCTATCACGCCAATATTATGGCAACACTGTATGAATCTTTATTTGGGAAGAAATATAGAGCGCTCATCTTTTGGGCTAAAGTATGCGACAGTCTATCTAGACATGGGATCTTATAAGAAACAACTGGTAAAGCAGTGATGTCATTAAACGATAAAAACAAATATTAGAATATGGGAACATAGAAATGATAAAATATTACATAGGAAGTGATGACGAGACGAAGGGGTCCTCACCTCATTTGTTCAAAGTTGACAGGTTTCGAGGACGAAACCTAATTTAAGGGGGGTATATTTGTAACATCCCGTTTTTTTTTGTTATAAAAATAAAATGTGTTGGTTTATATTTATTAGTGAATAAGATGGGTCATTGAACGATAAAACGAATCAATAACATGTGAGTTGGATACTCGTGTATTTAAAATTAGTTAACGAGTAAGCGACGAATTGTATGATTATTTGAGATATTAGATCTAGGCGAGTAATTAGTATTATAGGAGACCGTTTAGCAACAATATAATATATATGACCCTACTCCGTTTTTAATGAAACTTTAGTCAAAACTTAGATAAAAATTAGCTCGTCTTAAGAGTATATTTAAAATTTTATAAAACGTTATGGTTTAAAAGTGAAACAAGATTATTAATTATAAGATATATAATATAATATATAAGGTTACGTAACATATAATTATAGAAATATTATAAAATTAAAATGTTGTCCAGTTATGAATTTTTACATTATAATTAAAATATATAAACTTGGGTGATTCACCATCAAGTTGAAAAGCCACGTACATATGTATATATCTTAGAACTTTGACATATGTGTTAATAAGCCAACACTAAAGAGAGGTAAGAAGACTAAAGAGAGGTAAGAAGAGATGAGATGAAAGCCAACAAAATAAAATATAGGGAGGCGGTTAAAAGATGTCGGTCAAGACGTCTATAAATATAAAATTAAGTTTCCAAGTTTCATTTGTAAATCTCAACCCTTGCCTTACGGTACTTCTGGCGTAGCTTCAGGTTAGTTTTAAATTCTTAAATGAAGTTAAATTTTGATGAAGGCCTTAAGTATTATTTCCATTGATACTAGTCGTAAAATATTATTATTTTTAGGCATTAGGATTATTATTAAGGGTGGGTATTGGGTAGTCTAGCCTTAGTTAGACATGGACTGATCATCCATGTTTAAACAAGGTAGCGCTAACCAATATCCAACTGTAATAATAATTAGTCAGGTGTATTGTTACCTAACCTAGAGGTGGTATAATTGTATCAGGACCCTGAGATATTACCTGGTTGTATTAGCGTTGTCAATTGTCAAAGGACTGATAAAGAGGTGAGTTACTTAAACTATTTTCAAAACCTGATACTTGCTCATAAAACTGTTTTGGTGGTGATTGATCATGTATATGCATCGAACCATAGGTGTGGCATCCAGGGTGTTATATATATTATAATGATCATTATATTTTCCAGGCGTGGACATACACTTACAGCCTCATGGGGTGTATCTAGGCTGTTACTTACAGCCTCATGGGGTGTATCTAGGCTGTATGTGTGAATATATAATGCTTAGTCCGGATTATGATTATGGTGACATGCAAGGAGCTCATACTTGATCAATAAAATGTTTGTGTGGTTGTTTTACAAATGAGTCGGTTTATGTGACTCACCAGCTGTGTGCTGACGTATTTTTATTACTCGAGCATGTATCACAGGTTGAAGGTGTAAGGAATGGGATTTCCTAGCTGAGAGTTGGAATGCTTTAGACGGTTCATCTTATTATAGTTAAGCTTGTTTAGATTGGTGGTACTTGGTTCGCACTGGCTTGTAATAAATACTCAGGTTATGAAATGAGATTACGTTTCCGCTTTAAGTTTGCGCCAACTGGTCACTGTAAGTGCCCCGGCCTGGGCGGGGTGTGACAGGTAAGTTGTTAAAAGTGGGCCTTGACTCGCTGCCAAAAAGGTGTCTCTTGGTTGTTGATTTTCCTTGTGTTTGTCCTCGGAAATATGTAAAAACGACTTTACCAAGGCTACTTCTTCTTCTTGCGACCAAGGAGTTTAGTCTTTCGGCGTCGTGTTTGTATCTCCTCTTCTTCCTCTTCCTCTTCCTCTTGGTGGGGCTTGCACGTGTATCTCCTCTTCTTCCTCTTCCGCTTCCTCTTGTTCATATTCATATTCATCTTCATCAGAATCTTCGATCGGAAACTGGTCCGGATCGTGAACCCCATAACGGTTGAACATAGGTAGATCAATCAGATCGGGAGGTGCTTGGAACACCCCGGATGCGACTTGGGTTGGCATATTGGGTTGAGAGTAGTGTACTGGATATTGGTTTGGAAGCGAAAATTGTTGGGTTTGATACATAAGGTTTTGAAAACCTTGGTTTTGAAAGGATGGGGTGGGCATATGTTGGGTTTGAGACGCTTTGTGTGTAGGTTGTGAGGTTGGTGGTACGTCTTGACGAAATCTAGCCGGTTCGCCTAAATTAGACCGAACATTTGGTTTAAACTTTCGCTTCGTAGCTGATTGTTTTTGCTCAATCCTTCCATTTTTTTTAAGTTGAATGTATTTTGAAGTTGGGTGTATTGTTTGATTGTGCGTGGTTTTGATTTTGGTTGAAAGAGATTATATATAGCGTTAAAATAAATAAATTTTTTTTTATTTCAAACGGTCAACAGATTGTTGGCTGGCTACAACGGTCACAAACGGCTATTTTTGCATCGTGATGTATGTCACGAAATTCATTCATCATGGCCGTGATCATCTTGGTGGGGCGGTGTTCGTGATGGTCACGGCCATCACGGCTGGTCCATCACGGACCGCCCCGAGTGCCCTAAGAGGGTAGAAACTTGAAGCGGTATTATATGTGAACTTGCTACCGATGGGATGTGAGTTCAGATCGCACAATTGCTACTGCTTGGTTCTCGCTAATGGTATGTACTCCTACTACTCGTTTATATTGAACTCACTAGTAGACTTTGTAGTTTAAACATAATGATTTTCAGTTTGAGTAAGAATCATTAAAAAAAAATATGTTACATTGTAGACATTTAATATAATTTATTTTTCTGTTCAATTTTGATTAATGATTTTTTTTTAATTAATAATAAACTTTTCATTAAAAATAAAGGATAAATTACGTAAAAACAGTAGGTAGGCGGGCAACAAGCTGCGCCGCCACCAGGCACGTCATCCAGGCTTACCCCCTTCACCCAGAAAATCGAACCCGGCCTCAGGAGGAAACCAGTAAAACTTTCTACCTCACTCACACCTAGTGGGGAACGAACGTGGGTCTTCTAAGAATAACCCAAGACACCCACATGAAGTTGAGATCATTGGCGCCAGAGCCAAAAGTTGAATACTTATTTTCAGTGTGAGTTCAAGCACTTATCATATTGTATATCTTGTATAGCCTACTGCACTTTAGAAATCTTGATGACGGATCCAAGTTTAGTAAACTATACGTTTAGAACGCTTTGCACCCTTATACATAACAAAACTTTTAGGATAAATTATTTTTCTCACGTTAAACTTTTTAAGCACGCATTTATTTATAAAAAAAAAAATTATCTTACACAACCAATTATCTACGATCAATTTACAGAAATTTAACTTAATTTCTGTATATCATAAATCTACTACATAATACCATCCGTTATGCGCCGCGAGCGAGCAGACATGAGCCACCTACTTCACTCTCGAGTAACCTCTTCGTCTGTGCTCACTTGACCCCGTTGTGACTGAGGGTAAGCACTGACGCGACCTGTGCTCACTTTCTCCCGTTAACGAACGCGAGCATCATCGCGTGTGCTTACGCCGGGCCTGTTCGCGTGTGCTCGCGACGGGGCTGTTGTAATCGGAGGTGAGCACAGGACTGAAGCTCACTCCCAGCTCAAAACTGACAGTCTTAAGTATTTATTTTTACTTATAGACGACCAAAATTCTAACAAAACGCTACTGATAACCAACTAAGAGGGTGTTTGGGATTGAGTTTCAAACTAACTTATTGACTTATTGGCTTTTTGGAAAAGCCAATAAGTCAATAAGCTGTTCATGTAACCCAAAAACACTTTCTGTTTTGACTTTTGGCTTTTAGCTTTTAAGGGTGGAAAAGTTGTTTTTGAAAAGTTAGAAATCCTGGCTTTTGGTTTTTGGCTTTTGACTTTTGGAAAGAATATTACAAATCTACCACCATACAACCAATATTCACAATAAGTTAAGCGAAACACTTAAAAAATACTCCCTCCGTCCCATTAGAAGTGTCCATATTTCCTTTTTTATTTTTCCCATTTCATGTGTCTACTTTAAAAAATTATTAGCCAACTTCCAAATTTACCCTTAAAAACATAACTAAAATAAACAAATAATATGATAGACCCACATATGACAAGGGTATTATTGTCATTTAGCAAACAAAAAAGCAATCATTTAATGTGCCTAAAACTTTGTGTTTTTCAAACTAAGACACTTCTAATGGGACGGAGGGAGTAACAATCTATTAACTTTTTGACGTTTCTCATCCCAAAAACTAATCCAAACACTTTTTTTAAAACTCATTTTCAAAAATTCATAAGCCAATAAGCACTTTTGACTAAAAGCATTTTTGCATTTCCAAACTCAATCCCAAACACCCTCTAAATTGGAAAAAAACAAAATAAGTAAAAAACAAATATTTCGTGGATTTAAACAAATAAAATGAGACTCTAATCTGTAATTAACAAGCAAAAAGGTTAACCTTTTTTCATGAATCTTATAATAACAAACAAAGATAACTGAGGCTCAGATCTGTAGTTTGAAGATCAGACAAAAGGGTCGATCACCGCCATGGCTACAACACCGGTTGCACGTTAAGATCATAAAAAAGACCAAAAAGCCCTTGTTATTTCTTTCACATACCATCCGGGTTGCCCCGCCAAGATACGGGCCGAATTTAACCCCATGACCGATTACGATGCTCGGATTTATACAATCCATACAGAAAGAATAATAATAATCATCATCGCCTTCTCAATTTCATCTTCCATAATAAGAATTTAAAACAACTAGACTATATACACTTTGGCCTTGTGGTCTATTGCATGTTGTAGCTCAGTTGGTACATACGTATTATTAATCTTTTTCTATTTCCTTAAAGGGTTGTTGATTTAGAGAGAAAATGGGGATAAAATCATGGGCTCAAACACCATCGGATAATAGATCAGATGATGACGTGGCAAGAGAGTGGCAACTACCCTTTAAAAAACTCCCTTTCTCTCTCGCCGGAGCTTTCTTTTTTACCGAGCATCTTCTTCAGATCCCCATTTTTTTGGCTTGGTGATGGTCTGTAAATGTGTTTTTATATTGTGAGCAAATTACATTTTTGCCCTTGAGCTTGTTAGGTATCTACGAATGTAGGTTTGGGCTTTTTGGCTTCACGTAGCAACTAATCATGTTTGAGGATGTAATATTGTTATTTGTTCCATTTCCAAAATGAGTTAAATGCAAATTGAGAATAAGAAGCCAAATTAGTTCGTTTTGATTAAATCTAGGTGGTGTTTGATATTTCCCTAGAAGTAGTTCTGAACACTTTTGTCTACGCCGCGCACATGCGGACAGACATTTAGGGTTTGCACAAGTCCGACTAAAGCATAAGTATTTTAAGACATATGATTTAGGCCTCATAGTTTTGGGGGCCCCAAATTTTCTTGGTTGGTTTAAACCCATATTTTTATTTAGTTAGGGAGGCAGAGATTCAAATAACATAATTCAGAATAGGAGAAGTTGTAATACCATCTGTACTTTATAATTATCAAGTTTTATATATTAAAAAAATGCTCTTGAGAAGAAACATTGAGTTGGCTCAAAACTAAATAGATTATGTTAACTAAATCATAATAAAATTCAAGACCCCCATTTTTTTTTTGCTTTAAGCCCCCAAAAGCGTTGAGCCGGCCCTGGGTCTGCAGATTATTTGTTTTATAGAAGACATATCTCTAAAAAAATGTATGCACGTCCTCTTCTCCGCGCAGACATGGTTCAACCTCTTTTGAGCACTCCAACCTCTTATCCATTCTATTTTCTCATCTGACATTCCCCTCAAACTCTTCATCCTCCCAACTCTTCCTCCCTCTTTCCCAAGCATCCGCCGCTCCACCCATGCTTCTCCTCCCCCGCCGCATACCACCTCACCTCCTCCATCCTCAATAAACCTCATTCGTCGGCGTCTTCTCCCATCACCTTCCTCCTCCCTCCTACTCCCCGTCGTCGAAACCCCTCCCTCCTCATCCATCCGTCGACCGTCGGCCTCCTCTGTATCAGGTATAACCATCTTTTTATATGGTTAATGATCAAAGTTTGAATGCCATTAATTGTTGAGAAAGTTATCCGGAAAATACGATGTGGATTAATGAATACTTTTGCCCTACAATTATCCGATCTACCTTCTATATTTTTATTTTATGGATTCGTAGCCTTTGATTTGTTTCATTTTTATTCGTTTGCTTTTCCACTCAGAGATTCGTTCAATAATTGATGTGCTTAGAATTGCACATATTTATCACACAAAATTATCCCTATTTTGTGCATGTTCATTAGAAATTTCAAGAGGTTAAATGCTAATCAAGTGATATTTGTTGATTCTTAGGTTTGGTGGTGATTTATGAAGATTTGAGAGAAATCAAGATAAAATGGAACTAGATGAAGGTTGTTGTCTGATGTTAAAGGTTCAAGCACAATTGTGCCTCACCCAAGCACAACCATGCTCATTCCTAAGCATGACCATGCTTGTGAATAAGCATGATCATGCTTGGTTTTGTCCAGACACACGACACATACACACCAAACCAAACCCTAGATCTAACTTTTGCAAACATGATCATGCCCACAACTAAGCATGACCATGCTCATATATAGGAACAATGTTTCTTGGGTATTGAACGACCAATGAGCTTTCTAGATCGGTCAACACATGAGCACAACCATGCTCACCCACAAGCACAATTGTGCTCCTCTTTTACCTTTTTGTATAAAAACATCAGTATGTTCCCATTTGGGGGTGTGGAGTCCAGGGAGTAAAAACCCACAATTTCACTCCCAAATATTGGTTACTTCCACCCATTTGCAAGCAACTTGGAAGGATTATAACATCAAGAGAAGCATCATCTACCTCATATAGCTTGGATTGTTGGTTTAGTTATTCTTAATTTTACCATGAACTTTGTAACTTTCTTAAGCTTGTATGTTGTTTTTGAGCTCATAATGAGCTAAACTCTTGTTATCACTTTGATTGAGATGAAGTTTTGTTAACATTTGGTGATATTATGGATTATTGGTAATGTTTATGTTGATGTTATAGTAGTATCATGATTATTCTTCAATGGTTTTGTGTGTTTAAAGGTTTGTTAGGATATTCAAGACTTATGGGTGTTTGGTTATGTAATGTTGGAAAACTCATGATTTAAACATTCATTCATAGATTTGTATATGTTTATGCTAGTCTATGGCTTTTGAACTAGGAATGGTGAATGAAGTTTTGATTATTTTTTATAAGCTCCTGAATGTGCATCCTTATGCTTATGTTTGGAAAGACAAAGTATTTGTTATGGTTTGTCATGTTAAGTGTTATGTTTATCTAGGGTTTGTTGACACGAACTTCCAATCTATGTAATCTTGATATGAACATCATAAGTTGAAGAAATGCATGATTATTACTTAGTTTAATCAACTTTAGGTGGATTATGTGTTTTTCATGTTATCTTTCCAAAGAGTTGTTGGATTAGTCACCCTTGACAGGAAGCTAGTCCATATTTATAAACATTGACATAATTGTATCACTTGGGTTTATTTGTATGATTTTAGGTGGTTAGGTTGTGTCACTCGACCTAACTTTCCAAAAAGTCATATGATTAGATATCCTTAGCGGGAGTCTAATTACTTATGTGTTTCGTGATCTTGCCATGATGTTTCCATGATTATCGTCAATTGTTCGCTAAATGGATTCGAGATCAAAGTGATACTCTTCTTTGACTGATTGCATTTGTATTCTTTAGCTTAGTTTTATATTTTGTATGTCGTTCTATTTAATTACCAACCATCACTTTAATTGACTGACTAAAGATTGACAAAGATTTAGTATCAGAAGCTACCGTGTCCATGGATCGATACTTGGTTCTTACCGATACTATACTACATATACGATAGGTACACTTGCCTATTTGTGTGTGGTTTAGTTCTAAGGTGAAAATCATTTTTATAAATTTAAAACCCAATTGTGTGAAAAATCATTAATAAAAATATATATACTTCACGCACATCAAGTTTTTGGCGCCGTTGCCGGGGACACGGTGATTTTGAGAACGATCTGAGTTGATCATTTAGCCATTTGTATATATTTGTTCTCATTTTTTTTTTATTTTTTTGTAAATAGTTGTTTTTAATTTTTTTTATTTCGTTTCTATCCGGTGCCCGTGATCCTTGTTGTTTGAGTTTTTCTTTACAGTGATTCTCATGGAGCACTACTACGAGAAACACTATGGTGGAGATTACACTTATGAGCACACGGATAAAGTTGAAGAACAACCATCCCCGTCTTTTTGTTATGTTGGAGAAACTTCTAGAATCAAAATCGGAGACTAAAATGGACAAAATTCAATTCTCAAGCCCACAATGTATTGCACAAGTCCCACCTCCAATACATACTATTCCATCCTTGGAGGAAGAGTTCGGGGAAGAGTTGTTGGGTGTGCCACTTATGGTGGGAAAAGAAGAATGGTTTGACCCAGTTGGCGATCTAAATGAATTAGAAGCATTGTTATATGGAAAACCAACTGTGGAAATCATGGAAGAACCATATCAAGAAAAGAAGTTGCAAGTGAAGGAGTTCACCAACGAACAAATGACCATGGTGACATCCGACCCACCACTTTGCATCAAAGATAGCCGGCCCATGGATGAGCATGATGGTGGATCGCCACCCAAATCAATGGCCCCACGGGAGAGGGCATGGAACAAAGCGGGCCAACCAAGGTTGAAGGCACGGCGATTGCTCATTGAACACCACAAAAATATAACAAAATGCCTAGAGGATCGCCTCCTTCACTACATGAGTTGTATCAAGTTTGGTCCGGGAAAATTTAAGTGGTGGTGGCACGACCCGTTCATATTTTCTAAACCTTTTTTGTGTTTACCATTGGTTTTTACTAACTAGTAGTAAACCTATTAAAAAGAACGGACCGGATAACATTTCAAGTACCAAAAACCTCTTTCGTTAAAAGTCCCACCTTTTATCCCACGTACATTGGGTTGAGACAAGCTATGACCCAGGAAATGTTTTCGGGAGGTAATTGGGTTGGATTGGAAGTTGACCCATTTTGGTTTTGGTCGAGTAAAAAAAAAACTAGTTAAGTATTGTGTGTTGATGTGCGTCTCACAAAAAAAAAAAAAAAAAACTCTTGAAACGGGTCGTGAAGCTATAAAAGAAGAAGAAAAAATTTGTGACCCATGTTTTGTGCAGCTCTGTTTTGTGAACTGTGTTTTGTAGACCACTTAAAAATTGTTTTGTGCTGCACTTTATCTGGTCATGGTTTAGGTAGGCATGGTCATGCCTATTTTCAAGCATAATCGTGTTGATGTTTTGGGTTTCAGTATTTCACCTGGCATGGTCATGCTCTGTTCTTGGCATGATCATGCTTGTGTTTTGAGTTACTTTATTCACCAAGGCATGATCATGCCTTGTTCTTGGCATGATCATGCTTGCATTTTGGGTTTCCTGTATTTCACAAAGGCATGATCATGTCCAGTTCCTGACATGACCGTGTTCGTGACCGCCCCACTTCCACAGCAGTTTGTTATTCCCCTCTCTGAGTTCCACAGTTATTGGACTTGGATGTACGAGACATAGCGAGACTATGTTGCAGCTGCCACTTTTAGGTTCGGTGCAGGTACCACGCTTTTTGCACCACCACAACAGTCCTCGTTGATGAGCTGGAAGGTGTAGACTTGGATGCTCTTCCATGGGAGTGATGATGATGGTTCTTATTCTGTGGGACATTTTTGGTCGCGTTGTACTTATAGTTACTTGGATGGTTGGCACCGCATTGCAAGACGCCTCTTTACATGCTTTGATTCATTTTGGTCAAGATCGTCAATTGGGAAGTTTCAGTTTCTTTTCACACTCCATTGCATTGCATGTTTTTATTGTACATTGAGGGCAATGTACGATTCAAGTGTGGGGAGGGATTTACGCATATCTTGAGCTTTGTTTTGTCCTAATTTTTTTTCAAAACCTCCCATCTAATTTTTGTGGCATTAATATAAAAAAAAAGAAAAAAAACTAACCCAAAAATAAAATAAAATTGCAACCGTTGAGTTTATTTTTTCAGTTTTTGATAAATTTAAAGATTTGTTTGTGTTTTCAAAAAGCATTTGATTTAGAGACACATTCGAGCCAAATTTATATTCATGTGATAACCATGAGCGTGGTGAGCTAAAAGAATGAATTGCATGCTTAACTTTACACTTACACCCTTTCCTTCCGTTCTCGTGAGCTTGTTTTTGAGCCTTTATAGCTTTGCTATATTTCTTGCTTATTCATTTTTTTCGGATTGAGTGTGCCGGATGTTTCATGCAATTTAGAACTTGTTTTAGGTATACATGTTGAGATCACAAACACAAACAATTGCATAAAAATGATTGGGGCGTTTAGGTCACCCTTTTGTGTTTAGCCTTTTCTTTTCTTTACTACTATCATCCCGACCATATCCACTTAGTTAGCCATGTCGAGCCTTTTTCCCATGTTTTTGTTTTTTTAACCTACACAATTACCTACTTAGCCAAATTTAGCCTTGTTATTTTTTCCCATGTGTTAAAAATCCGGTTTGGCGTATGTTTAACTTTCATTTTCTTTTGTAATTTAATGTTTAGGAGTTTTTAGCTAAGTAGGTCGACATGCTTAGTTTCCTTCAAAAGCATTTGATTATTCAAAAAAAAGAGACAAAAAAAAGAAGAAGAACAAAGGCTGAAAAAAAGAGAAAGAAAGAAATAGCCTTTATATCTTTAGAATTCGCCATGACTAAGGTGAAAGATAGCCGAAGAAGAGCAATTTTGTTTGCTAAAGAAGAGAATCCTTATAGTAGCTCTTAGGTTATAAAACCATTTCAGTTTTGTATAGCTTACTTGGTTAAATTTTTTGTATTTTGTTTTTTTTTTTGAGTTAACATAGCCGCCCGGTTTTTAACCATTTAGCCACTTTCACATTCCCATATCCATACCCCTAGCCATAGCCCAATTACAACCCTTTCAAAGACCTCAAGATTTATGCAATTGTTTTGTGTTGATTGGTGGAGATTTGATCCTTCTACAAGCATATGATATTGCTTAATTCATCGTCTTGGCATTGAGTGTTCTATACATACACCATTACAAGTATGACTACAAATATAGCCGAGTGTGTGTGAACATTGTGAGGGATGTAAGGTTTTGCATGCTAAGGATTTAATAGGTGAATCATTGCTCATTGGTTATCGCTACATATATACTCATGTTCTTGTTTGGTTATCATCTAATTGATTATGTCTTCTTGAAAAAAATCATCTAAACCTTTGCATATTTATTTAGCTCTCGGTTTGCTAGTTGATCTTTATTGCCATTGTGAGTTTTGTTTCAATATACTTGCTTGAGGACAAGCAAGGTTTAAGTGTGGGGATGTTTGATGTGCTTAGAATTGCACATATTTATCACACAAAATTATCCCTATTTTGTGCATGTTCATTAGAAATTTCAAGAGGTTAAATGCTAATCAAGTGATATTTGTTGATTCTTAGGTTTGGTGGTGATTTATGAAGATTTGAGAGAAATCAAGATAAAATGGAACTAGATGAAGGTTGTTGTCTGATGTTAAAGGTTCAAGCACAATTGTGCCACACCCAAGCACAACCATGCTCATTCCTAAGCATGACCATGCTTGTGAATAAGCATGATCATGCTTGGTTTTGTCCAGACACGACACATACACACCAAACCAAACCCTAGATCTAACTTTTGCAAACATGATCATGCCCACAACTAAGCATGACCATGCTCATATATAGGAACAGTGTTTCTTGGGTATTGAACGACCAATGAGCTTTCTAGATCGGTCAACACATGAGCACAACCATGCTCACCCACAAGCACAATTGTGCTCCTCTTTTACCTTTTTGTATAAAAACATCAGTATGTTCCCATTTGGGGGTGTGGAGTCTAGGGAGTAAAAACCCACAATTTCACTCCCAAATATTGGTTACTTCCACCCATTTGCAAGCCACTTGGAAGGATTATAACATCAAGAGAAGCATCATCTACCTCATATAGCTTGGATTGTTGGTTTGGTTATTCTTAATTTTACCATGAACTTTGTAACTTTCTTAAGCTTGTATGTTGTTTTTGAGCTCATAATGAGCTAAACTCTTGTTATCACTTTGATTGAGATGAAGTTTGGTTAACATTTGGTGATATTATGGATTATTGGTAATGTTTATGTTGATGTTATAGTAGTATCATGATTATTCTTCAATGGTTTTTTGTGTTTAAAGGTTTGTTAGGATATTCAAGACTTATGGGTGTTTGGTTATGTAATGTTGGAAAACTCATGATTTAAACATTCATTCATAGATTTGTATATGTTTATGCTAGTCTATGGCTTTTGAACTAGGAATGGTGAATGAAGTTTTGATTATTTTTTATAAGCTCCTGAATGTGCATCCTTATGCTTATGTTTGGAAAGACAAAGTATTTGTTATGGTTTGTCATGTTAAGTGTTATGTTTATCTAGGGTTTGTTGACACGAACTTCCAATCTATGTAATCTTGATATGAACATCATAAGTTGAAGAAATGCATGATTATTACTTAGTTTAATCAACTTTAGGTGGATTATGTGTTTTTCATGTTATCTTTCCAAAGAGTTGTTGGATTAGTCACCCTTGACAGGAAGCTAGTCCATATTTATAAACATTGACATAATTGTATCACTTGGGTTTATTTGTATGATTTTAGGTGGTTAGGTTGTGTCACTCGACCTAACTTTCCAAAAAGTCATATGATTAGATATCCTTAGCGGGAGTCTAATTACTTATGTGTTTCGTGATCTTGCCATGATGTTTCCATGATTATCGTCAATTGTTAGCTAAATGGATTCGAGATCAAAGTGATACTCTTCTTTGACTGATTGCATTTGTATTCTTTAGCTTAGTTTTATATTTTGTATGTCGTTCTATTTAATTACCAACCATCACTTTAATTGACTGACTAAAGATTGACAAAGATTTAGTATCAGAAGCTACCGTGTCCATGGATCGATACTTGGTTCTTACCGATACTATACTACATATACGATAGGTACACTTGCCTATTTGTGTGTGGTTTAGTTCTAAGGTGAAAATCATTTTTATAAATTTAAAACCCAATTGTGTGAAAAATCATTACTAAAAATATATATACTTCACGCACATCAATAATATAGTTAGAATAATAGCGGTCTCTGAATTATTGCTAAATTTGTTGTTTTTTGTTTCCTTGAAATTATATGGGTTGTGGTGGGTTATGGTAGGTTGTGATCGGTTATAGTTATGGTGGGTTTTGGTTCGTTAAGGTTATGGTTAGGTTATGCAGACATTAACAAACAAGTAGTTTTCTCCTTACAGATTGCTGACCTTTGGTTCACCTTTTCTCTTGCAGATATGGTCCACAGACTGCAGACCTTTTACCTCTTAACAAACAAACAAAGACCACCTAAGTAAAAACTACTTCACATCCTTTTAATTCCTATTAGTTCTCCATCAATTTATTACATACCGGAGATCTCTTATTCCACCGTTATGAATCAAATAAAGTTGATGTTCTTCTTCAGTCGTATATTTCAGATTAATCACTCATTATTATTTAACTAGTGGGAATGCCCGCACGTTGCGGTGGGTGTCCCGATTAATAACATCTTCATCTATGATGTGTATTACAAACCACAACCCATTCCGGGTTTCTAACATTTTACTGCAATAAGCATATCACAACTATTGTATTGCCAATACATTCACTATAGTGCCAATACATTTATTGTATAACATAATTTATAAATCAATTCTACTAAAAACACATAAACAACTACCTGTATCTAACTTTGCCCTTGTTTTTGCACTTTAAGAACATTAGCCGGCTTAATCACAGGATAAAAAAATAGATAAATTAGAAGAACAAACATCAAGATTGGTTGATCTAATAAATGTGTTACGAGATAGGCTATAAGAATACTTTTTTGCATGTAAAGTCACATAAAAATAGAATTGGCTGGAAGGAAAAAAATACCAGGTGCTTGTCATATGCATAATCAGGAGGCAAGTAAAAGTGATATCTCTCTAGGCATAATTAGCCGAACACACATGTCAGAACCTTTAGGTGCCTAACATCCAAACGAAAATATATTAACGAAAATGATAAATCATATCCTTCTTTTTAAGGAAATGAGTAATTGATGATGGGTAAATCAATTAAACCAAAGTCAGTAATGAATGGCAATCAAATTGTTATCTAAGGTTATGATATAACATTTAACTTGTCAGCCTTCTCCTGAGGAAAGCATTGCCGCGGTTGTAATTTATCCACTTTAATCCATGCCCAATTTTTATTTGCTACACTTAATTACACACATGAACTAATCCATTATTTGATAAAAGGTTTCAATAGAATTTGGACAATAAGGTTAAGATCAAACAACCATGAGGTTAACCTTAAAGAATGAAACGCCAAAAAACAACTTTGTTTCTTCTCTTTATAAGTTAGGAATCGGCGCTCAGTGATTTTCTAATCTAATAATGCTCTATAAATAATCTCATAGTATAACATTTAAAGAAAGTTAAAGGAAAGGAGAATAAACCAAAGTAGATGCATATGGTCTTCATGCTCAAGTTAAGACATTGACACAATCCAAGCGGTTTGTTATTTTCTTCATTGGGACCTTGGCCTTACGTTTCTCACATTTACTTGGCTTAACAAAATGCAAAAAAACTGAAAGAATTCAACACCATATTAAATAAAATTTGGGCATTATTAAAAAAAGCTAATAGTGTGAGATTTAAATATCGCGAGTTTATGACTAATAGTAAAGATTAAAACAAGTGGAGCCTTCAAAAGGTTATTTGTTGTACACAATTGTTAAAATGGTCAACCGGAACACGTAGATTCAAGGTCAGATTAATAATGTTTTGGTGATTATAACTCTACGTATTACATTGGTTATTTTTTTTAAAAGAGAAGCAAGCTAGGTCTTTATAGGTCTGGCCATAGTGCCAAAACATGACCCGTTTTCGACCAGAACCCACTTTGTGTGTTAGTGAACCATCTCAACTTGGAACTAAGGGGCTCATTAATCTGCCCAAGACAAAATCTACATGACAATTTTTGTAGTCTATGAAACATGACTTTTAGAAGTTTTTATTTGAAAAGTTTAATGCAGGAATACCCAAGGCATTATAGCTTAGTGGTATTTTGGTGATGAGATAAGACTTAGGGGCCATAAGGTCTTGGGTTCGAATCTCACAAAGGAGGGTTTTCTCATAATTATGAGTTTCCACCTGAATTGGTGACTTGGTGGTGGAATATGATCGCGTGGCAACACTGGTGGCACGATGATACTCCATTGTTCCGTGAGTGATTCCAATTTGTTGGCCGTTCAAAAAAAAAAAAAAATGCAGGAATCATCACTGACATAATGATATAGATAACCCAATCAGATTGTTGTTATCTGCTTGTAAAGGAACTTTAATAGGAACTACACTTTATCAGCTTTGATTCATGCAATGGGTTGCTTAAAGGAAGATGACAGTGTAACCATACTAAAATTTTATTTTGACGATTGATTCAGATGTTACGAATACTTGATTATCGTTGATATACATACAAATACTAAATTGAAGAAAAAATATAACAATAATAATTGATAAAAAAACCAAACAGTTATGTGGAAAAGTCAAATTGCAAATTTCACATGTGATAAAAAAAATATACTATAAACAAATAAAGTATTGCCCAGCGTAAGTTACGGCATGCCCGATCCCACTTGGTTAGCATGGTAAAGATAGGCTTCTTGAGTTTTTCCTAATGGGTTATCATGGTTATCCAAATATACGTATTGCAAAATGTTTATTATTACCTAACTATACATGACTACAAGCACCTAATTATATAAATGCACAATAAATGCTAAAAATATGACCTTTGTCATGACATTAGGATGATCAAGCTTATGCCACATTGCCACTTCTTGCGTAAACGCCGCCCTTAAAGCTTGTATTTTGGCTTCGATCCTATGACCTTCTTCGCCCCAGTCGAGCAGTTTCACTAATAATTACAAGTGGCTGTAAATACTTGCAACTTAAATCTCCTAACTCAATATCACTTAAAAAATCCAAACAAAAATGAACAAAAAAATTGCAGTGCGGTGCCAACCAAACCTGACATGATTTGTTTTGACCCACATTAAAATTTTTACAAATCCTGTGATACGAACCCATTTCAACACACTACCAAGCCTGACCAAGCCATTTTGCCAGAATACTACATAATGAGATTCATAAATGCCAGCTAATGGTAAAACACTTGTTCAAATTCTAGTTACTTCGGACTGGGTTCAAACGAAATTGTAAATCTGATGAATACCTGAAAATATTTCATAAAATACAAATTCTTCTCCAAAGAAATCACCATAGAACACATATCTGCAAAACATTATAAAGGTTAAATGGTGTATTCTTGGTTCAAAGGATACCATTGCATGTGTCAACATGTATACGGGAGAAAGAGAGTTTAAAAACAAATATACAGTACTCTAAAGTAGCAGTATCCATAAGCAGCTTATGCAAGTTCCTGAAGAAAACTTCATAAGGATGTTTTTTTGAGCTTGCTTCAGCAATATGTGGAATTAATGAAGGCTCATCAATTTACTGAACCAGTAGTAAACAAACAAGACAGGTGGCAAGAACAAAAGCAATAACTTGAAATTACTTATAAGACCTTGAGAACGCTTATCCTATCTCCGAGAGCAAAGATAGCAGACCGATTTTTCAAAGGTTCTCTTCCTCTTTAAAAAAGGCTGGTGCTTCTGGTGTCAACCCCTATCAGATCAGTAGGTCCCGCTATATCTAGCTGTAATTTCTCTAATGCTTGAATATAAACCCAAAAATGAGCGCTTAGGACTTGAATAGTACAAATATCGTTTTAAGTTAAAAAAAGCCACACCTTGACCTGATCTTGATATGGTAGAAATACACAATACAACTGAACTATCCCAATAGATCCTTGTAACTCTTTAACAAGGATGGGCAAATGACATGAAAGAGAAGTTTTGTACAGGTTCAAGAAATATTTGCATGCATATTACTCTGTTTCCGATAAAACGATGCGTGCGTCTTGGTTCATTTAGTTATAATATTCTACATGTTGGGTCAAAGAGGATTGATAAGCATTTCAACATTAGTCTAATATCCTCTCTGCAAATTATGTTAAGTATAGAAAGTGCTGAAGAAGTAAAGGAAAGTACTAATGAAGAATGAAGATGAAACAAAGTGCTGAAGAGTAAAGTCCTGAAGATGAACCATACAAACATCTGAAAAAACAGCTTCTGAAGGTTTACTCATCAGTAGTTCCAGTAGAAGCTTCCCACCGCCCTTGAACTTCAACAGTTTCATATTATATTAGTTTTTATAGATATTTTGTAGAAGTTTCAATACTACAGCCTGTTGTAGTATTATACTATTAATCTTATGCTTCTTATGTACGTTTTCTTGTGTATAAATAGATGGGTTCACACCTTCTATTTATTACACATACTTACAGACTTAAAGTCAGAATTCCATTGTCTAATATATGAGAACCATTTGAGTATTCACAACTGTTATATCATTTACTGTTTTGATTCTCATATATACTTGTGCTACTTTAGTTAATCATTTAAGGGGGAGCATTTACTGATTATAAAAGTGAACTGTTAACTTAGAACAATTATTATTATTCCGTTGCATTTATTTTGAAACATTAATTGTTCAAGAGCAAACTGTGTAACTTAGGTCCCTACAATTGGTATCAGAGCTCTGGTTTATCTGATAATATATCAATCTAACAAATTGAGAATCAGACACAGATTCTTATTGATATTCAATCAAGGATAAAAGTTCATTTTATTGTTCAATCAATCACTTTGAGAAATTGTTAATCAATCAATCTTCTTAAAAATGGATCCTCATAATACCGCATCTGCAAATAAGTCTCCCATGCTAGTGAGAATTGAATTCAATATCTAGTAAAGAAGGATGGCACATACTTTTTCACAACAAAACACTGGTTGTTGGAAGTCTGTCATGTATGGACCCCATAAACTAGTGACTCCAGATCTTGAAACTAAAGTAGAAAAAGTAAAAGAACCAAAATACTACATAGATGAAGATTTCCTTAAACTTGAGCTTGATGCCTAAATCTTTTTAAATGTTGGCAATGGCTCTCCCAAATGAAATATATGCTGGGCTCTTACATTGTGAGAGTGCCAAAGAACTTTGGGATTGTCTTTTAAAGAACAGTTTGGAGGAACTGATGAGGTGATTGCCAACACCAGGGGAATTCTAGCTTAACAATATGAAACCTTTATTCATGTAAATGGAGAAACTTTAACACAACAATTTGAAAGATTTTCTTCACTTAGTTTTGAGTTAAAGTTAAATGGTCAGACATACACCAATCCATCTATGTTGCATAGATTTTTAAGGTCTTTACCTGAAAAATGGGAAACTTACTCCAGAGTTCTCGGGTCAAGTTCAGATTTTGATTCCCTAACACTTACAAAATTACATGGGAAATTATTAACTTTTGAAAAAGAAATAATCAAAAGAAAAAGTTACAAAATTCTAGAAAAACTACTGATGACTATGTTCCTGGTAGTACAACTCTATTGGGACAAGACTCACCATCTTGTTCAAATGATTTTGGCTCTTTTGACCACATTAACATCACAACTGGGATCTCATCAGAAACATCATATTCAGCTTATGACAATGTTGAAAATCAAACTACTGATAACATGTGTTTTATTCTTGATGACTTGAAAATTTTCAGTATTGATGATTTAGAGGAAATGGATATTCTGCACCAACTGACCATGTTAAGCATTAAAACTAACAAATTTTATAAAAGGTCAGGTAGAAAATTTCCAAGTTTAAATAATCAAACAAATGTTAGTTTTGACAAATCTAAACTTAGATGTTATAAGTGTCAGAAGTTGGGACACTTTGCTAGAGAGTGTAGAAGCTCTAGCTACAACCAACAACAATCTGGAATTCAATCAAGCTCCAGTTACAACAGAAATCAAGGATCACAAGGAAGTGCACATTTTGTCCAGGCACCTATGTGCCACAAATTCAATATGTTCAGATCCTTGTTCAACAACAGGGCCAACAACAAATTCCTTCCACTGCTGCTCAACCTCCACAACCTCAACAACCCAACCAATAAAGTCTGTTTATAGGGGGACTCTACAGGTGATTGCCTTTGTGTTTTTATGCCTAGATGTTTTTGTTTGATGTTAAACGTGTTTTTAGTTTATAGAACTCTCTCCAATTCCCTATTAATTGCATATCACCGATTATTCGTAATATTATTTTGATAAATATTTCGCTAAATATTTATATCTCAATCGAAGTAATTTGTGATTAATAATATTAAACACTTAAATATTATTTCTAAGTTCGCAGTCGAAAGTGTAACTCTTTAGATCGTACTTTGATAGTCGCATTATTAATCGATAATTGGACACCATTTCCAACAGTCACAAGTAGTAGAATCGGGTTTGCTATAGTATGTAGAAGGTCTGTTAAGATTGTGTCGTATATCCATTGTAAAGCAATGACATCGACACGGTCCCACAGGTCATCAAGTTGTGGGGCAACGACAGGTTTATCTTTGTTAGTGGAGGAAGATTGAGCAAGGGTGGCGGGTTTGGGTGTAAGGTGATCGTAGGTTTGGAAGGCTCGACAGTGATCCTTGAAGAGCTGAGACGAGGAATTGTAGTGGCTGGTCTCAACTTCCAGGGTTACTGAGATATTTTTTTGGATATTGGTGACTTTGATAGCGGGATGAAGCTTAGAGTCCATCGCTGATAAGGTGAAGAAGAAATAGAAGTTGGATCAGATGGGGAAGGGGAGAAAAGCGTCACCGATAGGGAAGAAAAAGAAGAAAATCAGCTGCTAGAGCTTATTGTGGCTTAATACCATGTAAGATTATAATTTATTTGTTAATCTCATTGATTGGAATGTGTACATTATATAGAGATTTAAAAGTCTATCAACTATTTAGAGATAAAGATCTCTTTCCATAAAGATAAATAGAACTTAATATTTATAATTTAATATCGACATATATATGCAAATCTGTCCTTAAAACTTAGGTGATCTATTATTATTTAAAGTTTGAGGTTATATTAAATTAGAATGAATACACTGAATTGATTTTATAACAGTTGCACATCAGTCCTAATTCATAGACACGGTGTTACAACACCATGATTAGATATCATGTGGGTTGTTGTCTCTCGATGAGATGTGGTGTTGTCATTTAGATCCATACCAATACGGCCAGAAACACCAAGAACAATATATTAGCCTGCTGAGACATTTGTGGATGAATGGATCTATGGTACATCAATAGCCAACAACATCAAGAACTATATATTTGCAAGAATACTCTTAAAGCACAATGTTTCACCATAATCACCACATTACAAGTATTAAAAGTTATTGTCTTTTACAAGATATAAGAGAAGAAGTTAAGGCGAACTGAGCTAGTTACGCCTATAGAAAGATATGATGTGTTTCATGCGGCTTCTGCAAATCCCATTCTGAGATTTCCATAATCAAATACAGTGTGGTAGCGACGCATAAAGACATCACCCAGTACCCTGCAACACAAATCAAGAAAAAGTTCACCAAACTTGGTTTGGAAAATGTGAATTCTATCTCTCTAGTCAAATGGACCTAAATAACACATATTAGGAACACGTACCACAATGGCCACTGGTAGAGGAACATCCATAGAAATGAAACCACTAACACATATCATACTATCACCCTTGCCAATTTTAACTATGTACTGAAGAAAAGACAATAAAATTATGAGTGTTATAAGGAATTTGGCTAATAACTAAAAAGAAAAAATACAAAAGAGTTTTTATCGTATCCAAACCACAAAATTGGTTAAATTTAAGGGCAACTAATATCGGTATACCACTAACATGAAACTGGTACACTTATTGCTATACGAGTCGAATTCGAGTGCTTCAGCTCATATTTTTTCCAATAAATATGGTATGTGTCACATTTTTCATGTGACAAAGGAATGATTGATGTGATAGTGATATGACCAAATTGGCCCGTATCACTTTTTTCCGCTCATCAATACAACGTGTATGATGTGAAAGGCATTTAGTGTTTAGATTGTGGGGTGGTTTACCTATAACGTAACCCAATTTAAGCAGAATGATACCTCATCTGGTGAAAGTTCAAATTCTTTGTCACCAATAGTAAATGAAACTGTAGGCATAAAAGGAATTCTAGCACACTCAACCGCGGATGCTCCACCCGGTATGGGGATAAGGTTACATAACTGCAAGCTAGGACTTGTAAAATGAAAATGAACAAAAAGATATGTACAAAACATTGTTAAAACAACAAGATAAATAACTCACTCCGCCTGCAGCTCGTAGAGCAAAATCTCGGGTAGACACAATACTACTATGCATCCAATTCACTGCAAGTTTGCAAATTAGGCAAATTGGGGGAGTTGTTGTAGTCCAGAAAATGCATCATTACTCCTATCTGTTACACTCTTGATTATGGCACTGCACACAACATTGGAGATAACCACAATTATACTTAAACTTGATGCAAAAGGATAGAATCACCTGAAAAACCATAATGGTAATGGTTTGATGTATGTTGGTTGTGGTTAGGGGTGTAAAATTCATGGGTTGGGGTTTCGACAAAACAGGTTAGGGTAAGTTTTAGGTCAAACCTGCGAACCTGAATAACTAAACAAGATGGGTTCAATTCAACTCAGCGGGTTGTCGTGTTGACCCGTTTAACCCATTTAATTTTATAAAATGTGTTTAATATCATTAGTTAAATTGGTTGGGTATTTTATGCAATAATTTATAACTCTAAAGAGATATTTGATATGAGATTTTACAACTAAAATGTAATTATTTTATATACACCGATTTTTTTGTCATAAAATTGTAATTTTTAAATATTAATATGCGAAAAAAGAAAGGTGAAAATTTTTAGATTAAATGGGCCGTGTTCGTGTCTAGAGGCGAATATTCGTGTCGTGTTCGGATTCATATGTCGTGTTCGCGTCCACTAACCTACGAACATGACCCGCTTACCACTCTACTTGTGAGGACCTTTAAGTGTTTCATATGTAATTTCATGAAAACCTTAAACTAATTATGGTTTCATAATTGGTTAAATGAAAAACAACCAAAGAAAGCTGACCTTTCGTTGTAGTTTCCTACACAAGGTCCAAATGGGAGGCATAGCTTTTTTTGGTCAACCTGGTTTGAAACAAAACTTATGGTAAGTGACCGAAGCAGCTAATCATAATTCAGTATAAGAATATGTGAAAAGTTGGTTACGAATTTCGCAAGTGAATCAAATATCACTCGTCCGACTGAAGTAACCGCCATGCGACAAGAGTCCTCAAACGGTCCAGCAGTCCCAATGGCAAGATTAATCTTGTTGATCATAGTCTGAAACAAGCGTGTACTCAATAACTCAACAAAACTTATGTTAAAAATATCATCACCTACTTTGAAGAAGTTAAAATAGAAAGTTAATGGCTTCTAAAGTAAAATTTAATGACAAGATCCATTAGTGTACATTAAAAGATCAAGAAATAGAAAGCTACATACCGGTGGACCTGCTATAATGAAGCTCCTGTGTCTGCAATTGCAGAACACCCACTCTCACAAATACCTACAAGAAAAATAACACATGATGCGTGATAGAAAAACCATTATGTAGTTAACTAAGCGTTTATCAAATGCTACTGGTTTGTTTCCCATCAATAAGTATATCGCCCATGTCAAACTATCCAAGAATCAAAGAATAGACTTAGTATTGAATATATATATATAGTAGTATACTATACAACAAGAGTTAAGGACTAGATGAAAGAACCTGCCAATAACCCGTTTCAGTTACTGGAACATAAGTATGCACACCCTTATAGTGATTTGGATCAACACCCCCGAAGACGATTTCACCTCCTTCATCTGTGTCAGCATTTCTGTTAAGCCAAAATGAAAAGACGGGCTCCCTAACTAAATGTTGATCGACCATATTTTCCCTGTACATGTCGAAATTAGATTTGAAGATTAGCTAAGAAATGTTGCAAGATATTTTTGTTAACCGACTACACATGCACACTTGACAAAAGAAACTATTGTTCGCACAAGTGACAGTCTTTATAATGGACAAGAGTAAATACGACAATATTAGGTAAAAAAATAATAGTTGTATTAATTTACAAACTAATCATACCATACTGGGACCGCGTTGCCAACGGTATTTTCTTGTATCCGAGCCCAAGAATACCATCAAACTTACCCTCCAAAAAGGTTTTACCGACCTCCCTTGTTGCCTCGATGAACTCCTAATGATATCATTATTTCAGACTAGAAAATTCAAACTAAAAGCCTTGCCTAATGTTGTTGCAAAAAGCTAGAGGACATTGTTGTCAAACGCACCTGACCCTCAACACTAGACCACCAATTATGATGTTGTCTTCACTGACGTGTCCGGAAATTAACTCACTGCCATAATTAATAGCAGCATGCTTCCCTGCAATAATGGCAATGCATAATTGCATAAAACTTTTTCGAAAATATTGCATATATGTAACTACGATGACAATGTAGAGAATGATAACACTTAATGTGCATTCTTAATATCATTAGATGCACTTATATTTTAAACAAGAATGAATGAATCCCCGAAGCTATATGCAAGGGTATATTATCGTTAGATCGTTAACCTAGAAGACCCCCTCATATTGTCGTTAATGAATGTTATTTTAGACATCATGAAAATCATTTCAAAGTAGTTTTCAATCTCAAGGTCAAATTTTGTAGTTATATTTTCATACAAACTTCTATCCAACTGCGAAAATGGCATGCCTGCTGAACCAAACAGGCAAGAAATGTTAGTAATTTTAATGTCAAACAAGTGGTATGTTTTTGACAATACAAATGATGAAACAAAGAAACAATAAGCGTCAAACGACAGTTGCAACATCTTGAGCTTTAGCATCAAAGACACTTATACAATGGCTGTGCTTAATCTTCAACAATAGTTGTAGCTTTTAACATCTAATAATTTGCTGAACTTTGGTAGATATATTTTACATGAGCAAAATTACTTGCTGCTGATCAAGAATTTCTAATGTAACATACCCAAGATTGTCTATTACAAATACCAAAAGCTGCAAACAGAGTTTCTCTAAAGTGCTTCTGGTCCAAACCACAGTGCAAAGGAAACAACATGTTTTTAAGTTTCTATCAAAAGGATTGTCTCATTGTCATCCTTCATCCTTGTAAGTCTGAACCTCTTGCAATTTTGGGGATCAACCTCTTGCAATTTTGGGGATCAAGTACATGTTCGATATTGTTCAAGAACTGTTGTCGTAGCGACTGTCTTTGGTGTTTACCTTCAGAAGAAATATTCTTTTCTTCTCCTAATAAACTCTTGATTTAGTTACGGTTGAAACCATAGCACGGTATGGGAATTGTCCTTTATCGATTATACGGGCATCAAATGTGGGGTTTTATAGACCAAATAGGCTCCCTTACCTACTAGAGTAAAATTTTGGGATGAGTTCTCCTGTTTGGACTGTAACAGTGGTATCAGAGCCAAACTCGGAGTGGTGGCCTGGAGGGAACCAGTCATTACCAACGAGGACGTTGGTCCTTAAGAAGGGTCAAATGTTACAGACTGAATACATTGCAAGGTATCTCACGTGTCCCACATTAGTCGTATGGGCAAAAAATGTGGGTTTATAGACCAAATGGGCTTTGTCAACTAGAAGACTAGTGTTTTGTGATGGCTTCTCATTTTAACGTGATTTCATTTTGGTGAAAAACCATCTGGACGTGAACCAAATTGATATTTTTTTTAAAGCGACCCTTTTTTCACTTGGTATAATGTTTCTCATAACTCGTTTTGACCAAACCCAGTCTAACTCAAACATGTATTGATCTGCTACCCACCCGACCTGCTTATCTTGCCAGGCTTAGTTGCACCAGTACCATCTGCAACTTATCATAGTGGAATGTGCAACTCATACAATAAAAAATTTAAGGCAATAAAGTGACTAACCATTCATTTTGTAGGTGCTTGATTCCCTTGAATTGTATTTGGAGTGATGTAAGCAAGATGCCTATTAGAGCAACATAATCTTTTGCTTTAAGGTTCCATCAAACTCACAGATGTTTCGTCTAACATATATTACATATGAAAAAGTTACCGAAGATAAGCATTCTGATGATGGTATCCACAAGTTAGCACTACCCGTGTCAAAGATCACATTAAAGTTCTGAGGCGGGGTGCCAATGCCAATCTCGCCAAAGTATTGAGCATTTTGATAGTTCTTTAGTGCTACTATATCATATGTTCCGGAATCTTGAAGATCATCAACATTTGTTCCGTACTCCTTAATAGGCGCGTTTAAATAATCACCCTCGTTATCATCACCAGATCTCACTTTTTTCAGTCGTATTCTAACAAGACCGTCAGTTGAGGTGCTAAAGATGAAAGTATGCAAAAGGGTTGACAAAAACACAAAAAGTGCTATGTATCCAGTGTTCTTCCCATGTCAAAACTACAAGTCAATCCACATCTAAATAAGGTTAGCCATGTTTACGTTAGAAATCATTTTAAACTCATCACAATCTAACAATGATCTTACACCATCCTATATTATTTACTTTGAACTAAACTTGTTAAACAACTTGAGATAAAATACAGTTTTTAACTCTTTTTTTAGTAATATATATTTTTGGGGCAATTACATATATCCCCCTCCAAACTTCATAAATTACATATATACCCAAGTCAAAATTTTATTTACATATTATTTTCCTTCCCAAAAACTAAAAATATCAAATATACCCATTCTATTATTAAGCATCTCATATCATTACATGTTATGAGGATAGTAATCATATGAGGGCTTAGTAATGATTATGTAAGAGTATTAGAACACTCGTTTCGGTGAAATCAAGTTGTAGGATGCATGGAAACATTTTGCATGTTACATGTTCTTGGTGTTGATAACTTACTATGTTGGAAAGATCGTATAGGATATAAGTTGTAGGATATATGGAATGTGTTGTATGACTTGTTGTGAATATAGTTTAGTAAAAGAATTGGGGGTAAAATAGTTATTTTCCAATGTATTTTTAATAGAATGGGTATATATGTAATTTACGAAGTTTTGTAGGGGGATATATGTAATTTAAATTTTTGGTTGGGTATATATGTAATTATAGTTGAAAATTTATGAATGTAAAAATTACATCACGATATCAGGGGGGGGGCGGGCAACAAGCTGCGCCGCCACCCCTTTTCTGTATGGCGAACCCTAATCTACTAAAAAACGAAATCTTGTCCCTCGGAGTCGAGACATTGCTATGAATAATCTGTTGGACCATAGTCAAGAAACGAATAGCTTCCGGTTCCAAGAGAGTAATAGTATTATAAATTATCAATGTAAATTTTAATTTAATTTAATTTGATTGTTTGCTTTATTCTAAAAGATTTTCGTTATCAAAAGTTTACATACTAACAAATACTAGCTCACCTATAGAGCGACGAGTGACAAATTCTTTTGGTTGTTAATATGTAATTTCACTACTAGAAAATGGCTTCCTCTGCGACAGCCATACTGTAGGTAATTGAGACAAATTCACGAAACAAAATTGTTTTGCTTGTTTTTTCTACCACAAATAGCAATTTTTTTAATTACTTGTGTTAACAATTTTTTTAAACTACAATAACTAATACAAATATTTATATTTCTGGCAAATCTAGGGAAACACCTATAACCTTGCGGCGAAATTGTTGACAAAATACAGTTTGTGGCTAAGTTGTCGGAAACTTGTGGGAAAAAATAGGGCCTTTTCATTTGTATATTTTGATAGAAACACATAGCAAACCTGTCGCGTATATTAAAAAAAGAAACCCAATTTGTAGTAGAGTTTTGGTTAACTATTGGTGTTGATGTTGAAACCATGTGTGTTGATATGAGAGTATTATTAAAAAAAAAGACCTAAAAATGTAAAACCAATAAATTTAGGATTCTTATAAGTTACATATAAAAATTTTGGTTCTTTGTTCCTTACATAGTCTCTTTTTTCTTACGATTTTAAATGAACCCAAGCTGTTTGCATGCAATCTTAAGAACACTTAGAACTTTAAATGGAAAAACATACTACATTAGTATAATCTAAACAACATGGAATTTAGGGTTCTATCATACCGTTGATCGAGAACTTATGATCCACTTGGAAGACACAAATTTACATAAAATTTAAAGTGATTTTACTTCTATGACACAATGCAACTGCTCTTCAATTATAGCAATTGAATCAACTAGTTACGTGATCTCATGTTTCTATAGTAGATTCATACGTGTCGTTCTCTCATACAAAATATCAAACTGTGTGATTTGCCCCTTGTAATTTTGGCATTGGTTCTCTTTTCTACTAATAATTGCATATTTTTTATCTAACCGGACCTTCGTAGATAACACGTGAGTGAACAATTGACATTAAAATTGAGCGAGTTTTGTCATTGCTACGTTAAGATGGTGCGGACAGAGAAGACATAGACCTTTCGTTGTTCACCATTTATTTACATGACACGTATAATAAAAGGAGATTTGTATTTATTAAATTATCT
>JAUTDX010002588.1:0-71656 GCA_030844895.1 Ambrosia x helenae | reverse complement strand
TTTTGATGAACGCACATACTAAAAATCAAGTTTCGGCAGTCATATTTTTGAATTCGGGTTCAAATAATATTATTCACTTTTGATGTAACCAAGTCAAACTTTTAAACATGTACTAGTGTCGTGATGACTTGTAATACTTACTTGATTATGTGGATGAAATTTGTTAACTTGGTATCTAAATATTAAGGAAAAATATGTATATTTTACCACAAGGGCTTATACAAGTGGTATCAGAGCCGGGGCCCGGATAGGTGTGCCGTCGTGCCCGCGAGGACGCTGGGCTACCTATGGGGGGTGGATTGTAGCATCCCACATCGGTTGAGAAGGAGAACCAAACACTTCTTATAAGGGGTGGGGGAACCTTCTCTACCAGACGTGTTTTGGACAGCCAGTCCTTCTCGGGGTGAGACCAATGCAAAACGTGAGCTACGGCGAAGCGGGCAATATCGTGGTACGGGTTAGCTTGGGCTGTTACATGAAAGCTTAGAAACAAAGTCCATTATTATCCTTTCCCGTTTCCTTCACTTGATTTTAGGTTTCTATAGATAACCAAATTGTTTTAGCTGCTCTGCCTTGACTTTTAGGTAGGTAAGCTATTTCTCTACTTGTCTTGTGATATAGCTTTTTATTCCTAGCTAACAATAATTATTTCTTAAATTCTACATTTTATTGCTACTAGGGTATACGGTGTATTTTGACTTATGAGTTTCCTCTGGTATCACATCTCATAACCGCCAAAACTAAGAATCTCATATTCGGATTATCGAAAACTTAAGATTCTATCATTCATAGATCCCAATAATCTTGGCTACCCACCATCGTTTCCTCTTTTGATATGGTTTGCAATTAGGACCTATCATTGCATTCTTAATTTGGTATAAGAGAGTTACCTTAATACCACCTCTAGATGCATGAGGTTTCATTATCGGTTAGGCTCTTTCTTTTCTAGTGAGTGTATCACAAACGTTTGTCTTACAATTATTAATGAGATCTACGAATACTATAGATATGTTGGTCTTATGGCATTACTTACAACTCACAGTGATTGTATCGTATCGTGTTCGATCCTCCTGGCTATGGTATCAACCACTACATATCGTATCGTGTCCTGACAAGGGACACATGTCAACGTGCTAGAATATATAAAACCTTATCCAGTAACTCCAACATTTAGTTTCATTAATTCCTCCATTAAATTCTTATCTTCTAGTCTCTGGTGCACTTACTAGTTAATCTATTTGACCTTTCGGATACATTTATTGGCTTCATATCATACTGAAACTTATGGATTTACTAGAGTTTTTTTTCCTTTGAGTTATCAAAGTTTTCCCCTTCGGGTCCTTGATTCGAATTCGCTTCTTATCACCAATATACAAGTTTGGCAAGCTAACCAATCCATCCCTAGTACCATATCCACCAATCCAAGTTTCGTTGATAGATGGTACAAACCCTTGATATAGCTCCCAATTTCTTATTTTCTTCCATATACTATCACTATAAATCGTTTAATCTAGCTTACATAGAATCTAGTCAAACTAAACTCTAAAAGGTTCAGATATTAAACTTCTATCAACACCAACATCAGACCGGATCTTATCATAGAAGTTGTTTACCAGTATCGTACTCACTATCTCATCAAGGTTCATATGGCTTCTTCAGTCTGTATGTTGAAACCTCTATATCTTCCTCCATCGGGTTCTTCATTTATTTATTTATTTATTATAATTATTTTTAAGGCAGAAATCCTTAAAATGTCAAAAACACTTACGGGCCGTTCACAATAAGACAAGAAATCTAAGGCTATCCGGTGTGGTGGGTCATCCCACCCCATCGCGGCCCGTCTCGAATATCTAACACCGCCCCCTCTACCGTCCAGTCCGAAACGTCTCAAGCAGGACGTTGGAGACGGCCCAAAAATACATTTAATATTCGACCGTTTGATGCAACGGTCAGATTTAATAAAAACTTTTTATGTATGTTGGTGGTGGTGCGGCCTGAGAGAAGAAGAAGAGGGTGGTTTGTTGTCGCCAAAGAGAGAAGAAGAAGAAGAATGTCATGTTGGTGGTAGGTTGCGCCGCCGTGGCTCCGCCGTCGTGCCCGGAGGTACTCCGCCGCTGTTGGTCCCCTTTCCTTCCGTTTTCACTTTATCCAATCTCTCTATATCTTCAAAGATGGTTTGTCTGTGTTTTTATGAAAAGATAAAGCTTTGGGATTTTTATATTTGTCAAATACCAGTGGTTTTGTTAATAATAATAATAATAAATAACAAAAAGGGGGAAGGGTTATCTCCATACCCTTGGGCTTTCTCAAAAAGGAGAACAACTCACTTTGCCTATGTGGCAACTTACGTGGCGCGGAGAACAACCCATTAGTCTAAGCTTATAAATAAAAAATAGTGATGGTTATCGTATCTTCTTTTTTGTCATTAAACAAATTATATCACAATAAAAAAGTAAATAATTAGAAGAATAAATGTTGTGATGTAAAATAATCAATTCTATCCAATTCTCAAAAAATAACTGATGTGAAATAATCAATTCTATCCAATTCTCAAAAAATAACTATTTAGATAAGAGTTAATAGCCAAAATCGTCCCTGATGTTTGGTCACTTTTGCCACTTCAGTCCAAAACCCAAACCTTTTACATCCGGGTCCTCAGTTTTATTTTTTTTTGCCTAATTCGTCCCCAAAAAGGTTTGGGTTTTGCTAAATTCGTCCTTGAGGTTTGGTCACTTTTGCCACTTCAGTCCACAACTTAAACGTTGCCAGGGACGAATTTGGCAAGAAAAATAAAACTGAAGGACCCAGATGTAAAAGGTTTGAGTTTTGGATTGAAGTGGCAAAATGACCAAACCTCAAGGACGATTTTGGCTATTAACTCATTTAGATAACTTTTGGTCCTACGAATGAGAAGGATCAAGGACTCTTGACATACAAATATTCTGACATATTGCACATTTTATTCAAAGTAAATACATTGATACAAAGAAACATATAAGAAATACTTGGAACAAAGAGTATGCTTACAGGCTAATAAAATATATAAGAAAACATCATTTCATGTTTATTTGCAATGAAGCCAAATAAGCACACGACTAGGCCTTTCATATCCATGGAAGACGCACAAGAAAACAGATTACACACACATATATTCATACATATAATCCACCATAATAGTTGTTTAAAAGTGCATTCAGAAAATGATAGTATCATTTGAGGGTATTATCATAAGCGTCAAATGATTTTTTAAACTGTGGGCTTCGGTTGGTACTTTGACGTTTGTGGCCAATCCAAGAGCTTCAAGAAATCGTATGATGTACCATGACATGTCAATTTGCCACCATTCTAACCCATGTCGAGCTGAGAACTCAAATGCATGGTGATTGTTATGCCACCCTTCTCCGAAAGTAAGCATTGCTACCCACCTTCGATGAGAGAATTTTAGATCTAGTATGAAATTAATGCATGGATCAAAGTTTAAGAAATTTAATTACCAATTATTCTTAGAGAGATCGCCAGTCTTCCATGCTTGGTTTCCCCAAATGTGACAGGCGGAATTCACCAAAGCAGTGAGGTGGTAAACCCATACAATCCTAACACCCTACGTAAACCAACGAGTTAACGTTATTCTTCTAACAAAATGTATCAAAATCAACGATCATATGCTTAAAAAACTTACCATGCCCAAACGAGGTACGAAAATCCACCCCAAGCATATAAGAGAGCGCCACATCCAAGTATATGACACATGTAGGTTTTCTTAATAAACATATAGAACCATTGTCTTTTTAAATCCTCCACATTTTTTCGCTCACGATACTGCTTCTCAAAAGTATGTATTACATTGTTAGCAAGTGAGATTGTAATGCTAAAAACTATAGCAAACATACATAATTGTTATATCTCTAAAAGGTAAGGGAACACAAGACATAACATTGCTTAAGGGAAAACAAAGATTTCAGGTAACAAACCGGGCTACAGACCCTTCCAACTGATGAACAGGTTGGATGATTCTTAGATATATTTCTATGTTAGAGGTTTATCAAATCCCCACGGTTTTGGTTTTATTCCATAAATTGTCGTCCAAAACATTATATAGTTGTTAACATAACAACAAACTGAAATCATAATTAAAATTTTAAAATCTTGATACCTTTTCAAAAATGTATTCACTGTCAAAAATCCAACCCATATGACTAAACCAAAAGCCATTGATGGGTGAGTGTGCATCTTTCTCTGAGTCTACAAACTGGTGATGGTACCGATGGATGCTAACCCAGAATATTGGATCTCTCTGCATGCAAAAAATATTTAATCAAATAACAAAAAATAACTCAACCATTTTATATTAGATATATTAATTGAAATCCCATGATTATATGAATTTGCATATAACTAATACTACGGCTAGAAAATAGCTATTAAGTTCAAAAAGAAATAGCCATTGGGGTTGGTGGCCCAATGATAGAAGCAATGCTTCTAGGAACACCTAAAGGGGAGGTCATGGGTTCAAGTCCCACAAGAAGAAGAAATTTGCCGTTCAAAAAAAAAAGTTCAAAAAGAAATAAAGAAATTAGCTATTGTTCTTACGAAAATTTTCTCGTAATAAAATGTCAAGAAATTGCAACCAAATACCGATACTACTAGATACCATAGATTACTGTATACGTACTGACTAGACCGACCAACTCAGTTTTCGTGGGAAAATTGTCGGAAGTTTCCTGGCATTTTCCACCAAAAATCAATACCACGAAAACCATCAATTAGTGACCAAATACCCAGGGCCGGCTCAAGGGTGGGTAAAGTGGGGGCAACCCTGGACCCATTTTCTCGAGGGGTCCATATTAAATAAATATGTATATATATTTAAAAAAATATTATATATTACTTTTTAAATGAACTATATCTTTTTTTAATTTCGAATACACCTACAAAAGTTTGGTTAGAGATTAGTCAAAAAGTTGGACTAAAAAAAATCCATTTCTATGAAATTCCGTTCAAATTATGCATAAGAAAAATGGACTTTTTCTAGTAACCTGTGCGGCAAGGACTCCGAAATAGACACATGTATACTCGAGCCATTTGGGAAGTTTGAGGCTATGGTGGGCCAGAAGCCGGTGATAGGAGAGAGTTATGCCCACAAGTCCGGTTAGCAAATAACCGATAAATGCGACCCTAAAAGCATCCCAAGTGAATGTAAACGGTGCAAAAAGTGAAAGCATATGTACAAACAAAACCCATGATGCCACTTGGATGTCTACCGGTCGCCATTTTCGTTCCCAAAAATGGTTTCTAGTGACTTTGACCACCACATTTGAAAATTTTATTTCGTCATTAGGAGATTGGTTTGTCATTTGTATATTGTGGATACAGTTAGCAAATTTTCGAGTACATAAGTGTTACATATATAAAGTAGAATTAAATACGCAAATAGTCCCTACTGTTTGTTTATATTACGACTTTGGTTTATAAGTTTGTGAAATTACAAACATAGACTAATAGTTTGATAAAAACGTGACACATCACACATATAATCAACGACGTGGATAGAGGTTAATTTTCTATAAGGTGTTTTAAAAATGACCCTTAGACATAAAAATTATATACAAAACCTATATTCGTTGGGTACCTTTGTGTTCGCTATAAATAATTAAGCAATCATATATACTAGTTACGCACACATCCTATGCAACGTATGTAAAAAGTTATGCAATATATCACCCAACTTTTGTAAATAATTACGCAAAATATATGATAATCATGCAACCTGTATATAGCTATGCACATAGTTAATAACACACGATGAATTGACGTTTTTTAAAGTCATCTGAATAAAATAAAATAAAGTATAGCAAGATCATATTTGAATAAAAAGGTCACTTTATTATGTGTAATTAAGTATTATTATTATTATTATTATAAAAAACCTCGCATAAAACACTAATATGCATTTAAAAAAGGTTGTGCTTGAAAAATTCTAACAATGGTAGACAATTTTTATCCCTTCACACTACAAGGGGCGGGGCTTTAGCGGCGACAAAACCGTTTACTCTAATCTCAACCATTGATTCCTAAGGTCAATCACCCATAATACTTCATACCCTTTCACATGTTAACAACTCTCTCTCTATACATACATACATATATATATATATATATATATATATATGGGGGGGGAGGGGGGAGGGTGGTTAATTTGGAACCTCATTTGAGTTGAGAAAACTTATGAAAATCCAACGTAACAATCAACTTTTTTATTGATTTTTTAACATATATGATATATGTTATTATAGTTGTTAAATAAACTAATTTTATTTTGTAGGCAATTGTTATAGATGTGCAACAAAACGTTAATGTTGCCTTGAAAACCATGTAACATTTAAACAACAACACATGTTTAACTAATGCGTACTCATTTATTGCAATGACTATAACGACATATATGGGTTAAAATTTGGTACGAACCTTAATGATAAGTAGTTTTTGGGTGTGCAGCGATTTTGGCATTTCTGTGGGTAAAACAACGAAGATGTGCCTGGTAGGTATTGTGTTACTCGAGTGAAGTATTGTATCCGTATGGAGAGTTAGATGCCGAATTATGTCCGAGATAATTGCTGAAGTATACTCATCATCTTACAGATTTCTAGTCAAGCGATTCCAGTTTTGGTGACCACAGTTTCGTATTTAGGAGATTAAAGTATTTTGTTTTCGATTGGCGAGTGTTAACCTTTTGTATTATTTTGTTTCCTTTTTCCGGTTTTCTAACCTCTGGTTAGGAAATTATGTACTTGTACTCGTTTTGTTTTCCGTTTGTACGTGTGGAGTAATATTATCTCCTTCTCCGTTAAAAAAAAATCCCAGCACGAACCTTATGATATCTAAAAGAAGTTGGAACTTAACTTAAACGTTGGTTGATTGAATTAACGGCTACGATTGATTACACATAATGTATAGCAATAAATGATTATACCCATCATTAGAAATTACTATACTATTTAATGAGTCGGCAATTTTAGTCATTTAGTCATTTCCATTAGGTACTAATTTCATCAATTTTTTAAAACTAAAAATGCCTTTTATACTTTTTATTGTTTAAAAAAAATTACACCATCAAATTATTCATTTTAAAAAAAAAACTATTCCGGAACTATTCCGGAGCACAAATATAATCGAACTCGTCAAGTGTTTAGTCATGCATATTATAACATAAATTGAAACTAAAACACGTGTATGACAACAAATATGAATAAACTTAAAAGACCTCTATATAAGAAATATAAAATAGAAACGTGTACTGCATGCACATGTGCATTTCACTAATATAGTTAGATTTTTTTAGCGGTTTAACTTTCGGGCTTATTTTTTAGGTATGGTGGGATGGGGGTGGTGTGGTGGGTTCAGGTTTTTGGGTGGTGGGGTTTAATTATAATCATGCACATGTGCATATGTCAATTTATTATCATACCAATTTACATACGCTAAAATAATAATTACAAACATAATCAACCTATCAACCACCGTATAAGACCATTCCCATTGGCAAACAAACTTGTGGAAATAACATTAAAAAATTCAATTGTTTGCAAACAAACCCCCAAACGGTTTGTGGTGGCAACCATGTTTGCAATCAAATAACCCCCCCCACTAACTTAATTACTTAAATAACTTATAATATTTAAGTTTTAAAAAAAAACAAAATACACTGTATTTCTTAACTTTTTTTGTGAACATCCCGATATAAATTTTATTAAAAACCGAGTTCTTTTAAAAAAAATATTTTTAGGTTGAGTTGGGTTGTGAATGTGTGTTAAGGTTGGGTTGTGTAGATTGAAGAGAGAGAAAGTACTTTTTATTAAAATGTTTGTTTGTGAATGTGGATGGTCTAAGGCCACCCAAAATATACATATGTGCATACATCATCCTTCAAATAACAAAGTTTTTACACCAATTTGTTTTTATCATACAACTACATGTAGTTTCTACTTTCTACCAAACATATTAACTCAATAAAACAAACGATAACAAAAAAAATATCCATATTACAAACTAACTATGTTACAACTAACCACCTATCTACAAACTTGTAATTATCTCACAGTCTCACGTCCACTAACAGTGTCCCCTTCTATTGCTTAGTTGTCCCTTATCATCTTCTTCTCCTTTTACTTATATTCTTTCACCACTCTTCATACTTCATTGATCCATCATCTAACATCTCCCTTGTTTTTTCATATGTCAACCTGAACAGCGTATACTCTCAAATTTATCACAATGTTCATTTGTTTAAACAACTAAAAATTAATATTTATCAATTAACATGAAAAAATATACATATATGCACATGTGCATATACATATATGCACATGTGCATATATACTTAAATTGCTTAAATAAATAATAACGACCTTTTTAACTTCCTGATCAACGATTATGTCATCATCCTCAATCGCATCCGACAGCTTTTTTTGACTCTTTATCCCTCAATCATAACACAAAAGTTACATTCTTTTATGCTTACCACATCTTTGTCTATCCCATCTTTGTCTACAAATAATAAACAACACATAAGAAAACCAGATTTTCAATCTTAATGCACATGTGCATTAACATTACTTTTTTCATTACCACATAACATATGCACACGTGCGTAAGAATGAATGACCGTAATGATATCAGTATAAATGCACATGTGCATTAACATTACTTTTATCAGTGGCAACTACGCTATGCACATGTGCATTAACATTCTTAATTCACATGTACATAAAAACAGTCATTAACCACCTTCTGGAGCAAATTAATAATCCTAAACAAAACAATAATAAACATTTTTTAGTGTAATTTTATTAATACAAAATTAGAAAAGAAAAAAAATGTAACTATAACTATGTATCAACTAGTGGCGTTAACAGTCGCGCGTTGCGCGAATGTCATGAGATTTGTGTACGCGAGTTCATTTACTAAAAGTTAAAAAGTCTCAACATATAAGCATACACAAAAGATGTTAGCTGATCTAAACTTGTTGAGTTATCGGCTTTATAGTAAGCATTAAATAGCCATAACATATTAGCATACACAAAAGATTTTTACAGTTCTAAACAACTAAGCAAAAGATATTAGCTGGTCTAAGCAGGTTTGTTTGCGCAAATGTTGTTTACTCTCTTAGACATGTTAGCCTTTCTGAAAATTGTTGCCTCTTGATCTAGCTTCCCCGTTTTCATGCCTTCCTTTCTTCGCGATGAGGGTGTCAAGGTCAGGTAGAAACTGTTATCAAAACTACTTTGAAGCAAAACTTTAAACAAAAGTATGTAAATAAAAACACATGCATGTACCTGCACGACCCTCATAACAGACGCAGGAGAACAAAACCTGAACAAAAGAACAATACATCAACCAATGGATGATCAACTAACCCATGCTGAATAAAGAGAAATGAATTGAGCACTTACTCGCCAAGTCAAGTAGAATAATTGGGCGACGAAACAGAAGGCGACCTACATGATACATCAAAAAACACATACTCAATAATGTACAACAATAAGTAAAAAACATGCAAAAACACATGAATTAAATCCAGAGCTACAAGAAACATCATGTATTGCACGAAGTGCATTCATGTTTCCACTCGCGCTTCGGTACGGAAGTTCACTGTCTTTCTATGGCGTGCATTGCACGAAAGACATTCGTCTTTCTACCCGCCCTTGACAACACTCATGGGAGTACCTTGATAGTTCCTCTTTGACCGTCTTTATGAAAGAACCTATTCAGCATCACGTACCTGAACATGAATTTTTGAGCAGTAGCATCAAAATTTTGATATAAACACAAATTCCAATTAACAATGAGAAAACAAAGAAACAATACCATTTCTGAAGCGATTTGTAGGCATTGTGTTTCGAGTCTCGTACACGCATGTCGACCAACATGACAACAAAGTGCAAAACAAACAAATATTGCATACCAACAGTTTTACAAAAATACCTCTAAGAAACATGGATTAGTGTAGATTGAAATTTTGTGACAACTGAGATGATGAAAAATTGTAATATTTAGAGAGAAAAATGATATTAAAAAAATAAACCTATTAGGGTTAGGGTTTGAACAGTTGGTGGTTGTGATTAAGGTTAATTTCACTTTCATGATATATGGGTAAATGAATATTTCACCTACAAAACGATCTAACAATCAACTATTGACCGATTTCTAATTTTGGTTCTATATCAACAGTTAACTAAAAGTTACACCAGGTTAGCATTCAAATTTGAATAAATGCAATGCATAGTTCACTTAATAGGATTCATTTATAATGAAAAGCCTAGAAGGATAAAGTCCACCTGAATTCTCCGAGCAGAAAATGTTTGCTTCAAAACACTCACAATAGTTCTTTAAGCATCCAAATTTTTTGCAGTAGCATCCTTTGTTATGATTTCCCAATACACCAATTTCCTCTGCCTCTTCCTGAATATATAGAAGGGACATGATGAATCATATGCGACTCAGCTCCTAACAACAGAATGTGAGACTGTTCAACATGAGGGCACCTGTTCTTGAACAGGAAGCTCCAATCAAAGCGTATAGGTCTATAAGTGGATTTCTCATAGACCATAACAATAACATGAACCATCGCAATTGTTACAAACTAATACTTGAGCCGTGTAGGCTCAGATTCTTGGCTGCAAGTTATGTGTTTGCTCGTTTCAAGTAACACAACTGCCACGCCAAAAGTTAATCATCATCGCCTAACTCGTGTTCACTTAAAATAGCTAAGAACATTACCGTCAAATGGTCCAATATATCCCCATAGTTTTTTTTATCAAACGGTAAACAAAACTGGCAGTCAATAAACCATTGGGCTACATCATCACGACCAAATTGCAGGCGTCAAGAAAAGGATCAACATGGAAAACAAAAGCCATCAGTAACAATATGTAGTCAACCATCACAAGCAACCACTACCGACACCAGGTGTTTGATGAGCTGGCAGCAGGAGACACTGGCTCTTAGTCTCCTGTTGTTGAGTTGCAGTTTGACCCTTGTGGTCAGCTGCAAGTTGGCGAGCTTTCACATGCTGATGTGGGTACAATATCATGTCGCAAATAACCCCGGTTGCAGAGTAAACTGCAATAACACCATAATATTATTCATCCATTGAAATTCAATAGTTGGGATAACCGATCCGGGCGATATAATATTTTTTAGGCTCAGATATTACAAAAGCAAAACCCCAATTTGAAATCCAGCAGTTAATATTCATGAAGCACAATATATAACTCATGATTAAAGAAACATTCAAGGAAATAGAACCAAAATGCATAGTTAGATTTTCTATAATTTATTCAAACTTTGTATAAATTCAAACCAAACTTGTTGTTTTAGCAAACTATTCTGCGCAGTCTTCGCAAGGAGAAGGAGTCGTCACCAGCCATCGAGCATCATCACCGGTAATATCTGTTAGAAACAATGAAAATGACTTGAGAACCACACAAAAAAAACCTAACCTTTGTGGTTGTCGACCTACACAGGTGCCTATTGAAAGCTGGCCATGATCGTCACTTTCAACAGATTTGAAGGCCGTCGGGGAGACCACTGCCACGTCTTCGGTCTCTCTATTCCTCCGTGTTTGGAAGCCCTTAAACATTTGAAGGCCGCCAAGGAGGCTACATATCTCCACAAGCAGCGATGGAACCGGAATCTGGCCGGAATCAAGTGTTTGAAGCAGCGATGAAAATATAATGCATCATCTGAACCGGAATCAGCGATGGAAATATAAGCCCAGTGGGTTATGGATGTGGTCGGCGGTAAGAAGAGGGTGCAAGCTGGTGGAACCGGAATCTGGCCAGGTTCCCTGCCCATGTCTCTCCCTGTCTATAGTAAACGTGGCATAAAAAAAGGATATCAAATATAAGAGACAAAACGTGGCAGGAAGAAAGAAGTTCAGATCAGCACGTGGCCAAGTCCTTCATCAGATTCCATATTGTATTAACAGAAATTCACAAAAATGAATATGATTAATTTTTAAAACTTTTATAATGAAGGATGTTCTCACAAAATGTGACACTTTACAAAAAGAATAAGAACACCACATCTTGAAAGCATAAAACAACATGGGATCTTATATAACATCACTAACTCAATGTGATGCCCCTTGAAGTGAAAATATAATTGATGTACCTTATAACCAGAAGCAAGGCTTTTATATATCTTCTCATTTCATTCACAACAGAAGTTAGTTGAACCAAAAATTACCTCATTTTCTTGTAAATATTCAATGAGTTCTTTGTTTCCAGCATCACCAAAGACAAGATCCTGCTCAATCTGACCAAGATCTCTAAGCCCGTCCTCACCTATTTTAGCATTAATTTTTCCAGCTAGCTGATTTATAACACAAATGAACCAATTAGTCTACAAGCATTTAGAGAGATAAATTGGATTAGTGAAGGTTTTAGATTAGATTGCTGAGATGACAATGAAGAAGAAGAAATAGTGAAGGAAACAAACCTCAACATGGAGTGAAAGTTTTTCCATTTGTTGGTTATATTCAGGCAAAGCTTGAACCAGTTTCTGCATATCTCTTGTAGATAGTAAACTGCTATCTCTGCATCCATGTCAAATATGTAATGTGAGAAACACACAAACACGTATAATGCATGCATATATGTAAGTATATATGTTTATAAATGCACTAAAAGATAAATACATTTGAAAATGAAGAGTGATGTAATGTGTTCATCGATTGGAAATACTCACTTTTGTTGCAGTTGTGCAGCTTTGTTTTTTTACCTCAAATTGTCCATCTTATCACTCAATTTTTCACTCGCCTGATATGTCAACATATGAAAAACATTAGAATTTTTTTCTACATAAAGTGTACATATATATATACACACACATATATATAACATGTATGGGTTATGCATTTACTTAATACAGTTTGAAAAATAAGAACTACACACAAATAACTAAACGTAAAACGACAAATGAAAACATTAACAGAGTAAAATATTTATAGAATCATATTAACGACATGAGATGTCATATAAATGGGTCAACATTCAATAGAACTGTGATTCAGTTACAGAATAACATATTACCATAGTTCAAATTAACACATTTACAATTAAATCTTAATAGGTTAGGGAATGCATTTTGTAGATTGACAGTTTAATGGAATTCAGAGGCACATGTTTAGATTAATTTACTTGATCCATCTGGTCAACATGTTTCCATGTTTTCTGCAGCTCGAAAGATCTCGCCGATATGGTTTTGGATTTAAAAGTTGGATTTTTACAGTGGTTTACGAGTGGCAATCGTCTAGACTTCCTTACAAAGACATTGGCGAAACCTTGTTTGTGATGGTTGACGGGTCGAACAGAACTGAGTTTCAGAGGGTTTTCTTGATTTCTTTTAAGTTTGATAGATGGTTGAGAAAATATAACCAAAAGTAATTTGTTTCAGTTTAAAAAAACTTGATTATTTTAACGTTAAAATCTACTTCTAAATTCACATAATAACCTCAACTTGAACCCGCACCACTTTGGTGGGAATAAACACCAAAATGCCACCTCAAATCAACTCTCTGATTTAAACATATGTATGTATATTTGCGTGTGTGTATACATATATGAAAATAACAGATCTGACAGTGATAGGTTAAATTTTGAGCAACTAAACTTGATGTTTTAACAAATACACAAATATGGTAAAATCCAATTAAACTTCTAGTAAAAGTTGAAATTACAATCAAAATTTAAACCAATTAACATTTCAAATGCATCTAAAAGCAACGATGAAAATCAAAATCTAACTGTATTGATCATATTTTACCTGAAGGTTTGCCTTATAGTTCAAAAACTTAGCCATTGTTGGCGTACCCTGCAACAAAACCACCATGTTTGGCTCATCAATCTGTCTGTTCACGCACTCCTCAGTCAATATACTGAGTGTCAGAATGTGAAAACAAAGAAGACTTCAATTATACATGATAATATCGTCATTAATGAGTAACAATTGAAAAAATATATACCATCAAGCATTTGAACACGCCCAAACCTCACTGTCAAATTTGATTTGAATCCAAGACTCCCAACCGTCACCATTGGAGACATGAACGAAACCCTAGCCGCCGCCGCTGGATGTGGTGGCGACCACCATGGCCGGCACCCATGTTCGTCGCCACTCTCTCTATCGCCTTCTCCCTAGCTCTTTCTCTCTCTCTGGTCTAAAGTTTGTCTCTCTAAACAAAGAAAAAGGACAACGTGTATAGGCCATATGTGTTTATCGATGGGAATGGACGCGTGTCCAGGCATGCATGCGAGACCACCACCGCCCAAGCTGGCGAATCTGAAGTTTACAGAGGGGTTTGTCATGTTAATTCCAAAACAATATAATAACGAAAGGGGCAACTTACTGTTTAAATCATTTGCATTATCAATATAGTGTAATAATTAGACACCAGAAATGGTCACCTACTTAACCATCATAATTACAAACGATATGAATCTAATTCACTTCCTACATCTCAATTCAGATAATAATAATAATAATAATAATAATAATAATAATAATAATAATAATAATAATAATAATCCCATACTTCTTAGCTTTCTTGGGATCAATCGTCCACAATTCCGATAGCTTATCCGGCGTCATTGGCTTCTTCGCTTCAATCGTTTCAGTAAACAAACTTGAAGAACTATCCACTGAATTACTATGCCTATGCCTGGCCTCATGCTACCACTCTTATTATGCCCATCATTATTATTATCTGTATCCTCATTATTATTTTTAGCATCACAATTACTATTATTATTATTATTATTATTATTATTATTATTATTTTGACTGGCATTGATAATCCGAGCATTATCCAAACCCTCAGTGAAGTTAGATCCAAGCTTATTCATATCCATATACGTACAGAACAGATCGTATTCAAAAGGTGTCGGAGACCAAATCTAGCACTGTTTAAAAGCTTGAATGATGAGCAGTTGTTTGCATCATTCAGACCTCTTATGTTCGACTCAATAGCAACCGATGTAATCGGATCACCTTCCTCCCCAAACCCTACATATACATCCATATGAAAACATAATATCAAACTTTTCAGCACACAATCTATAAACTTAAACAAACTACTCAATAAAAGCTTTAAATTTAGGGTTTAACTCATCAAATTTCCACAAAACATTATACCTAACACCGATCACATAAATCCTTAACCTTTGCAAAGTTAAGATAACTAATAATTGATCCAAATTGTAAGAAATACATCACGAATATGCATTCTGTTCAAGCTTTTAATTACCTTACAGTTAAAAAATGTTGAAAAATAAGACAGTAATGGTAAATAAAAGGAGTAAAAAACCTAGGTTAAAAAAAAGGGGGGGAAAGCAGTATGTGTGCTCGGAGACCAGATCTAGGTCGTCAGGGAGACGGTAGTTGACCTCGGAGTATGCTCGACGGTGGTGGGATGCTCTGAATTGAAATGGAGCTGTGTTGTTGTTGTTGTTGCTGTTCAATGGATCTGAATTATTTGATGGAACTTGTTGTATTGTGTTTGTGTAAGGATGAAGGTTGGAATAAAGGTTTATTTATTTATTTTGTCTTTTATCATATTTACAATAATGCCCTCTGTTCACATTGGTTCTTTAGTTCTCTCCCTAAAGTTGGTTCTCGCATGATCCTTACCCTATATATATGGTAGGGTTCCTGTAGGAAAACTGGTTTGTGTGAGAAGTGTAGTAAGGATTAAAAATTGATATGTATGCATCATTTTTTGGACATATTAATGATGTTTTGGATTGTTTTGATTAGAAAAACAACAAACATAATAATTAATAACCGAAAACAATGTATTTTAGGCTTAAAACTTAAAACACTATGTTAAGAACATTTAAGCAGAGTGTTTTAAGTAATTACTAGGGTGTTTTATCTGTAATTTAAATTTAATGACTATAATACATTGGATTGTGTTTTAAATTTTTGTATATTGTTGTGTTAAGTGTTTTTCAAGCCAAAACAACCTAAAACATCATTTCAAAATCAAAAACATGATGGCTACACGTCAATTCTTAATCCTTCTCACACTTCTCACACAAACCAATTTTCCTACAGGATCCTCTACCTATATATATATAGAGAGAGAAAGGGTAAAATGAGAATCTACTTGAGTTGGAAGAACTAAGGAACACACTTTATAACCACACACTTAATTTAATAAAAAAAGAATGTGTGGTTGTAAATTAAAGGATAATAAAATATTGAATGGACGCTTATCGTTAGTGAGGCCATTTCGTGGGCTAAAAAGAGTAAGGTAAAGATGCTAGTTTTCAAAGTTGATTTCCAAAGGGCTTACGATTCTTTGAATTGGAAGTTTTTATTTAAAGCTTTGGAGTTTATGGGGTTTCCGGCTAAATGGATTTCATGGATAAGTGGGTGTCTCAAATCCGGTAGGGGCTCGGTTTTGGTGACTGGGTACCCAACCAAGGAGTTTTCTTATAAAAATAGGTTTACGCCAAGGTGACTCTTTGTCACCCTTCCTCTTCATTTTGGCTCTAGAAGTGCTAAACATGTTTATGAAACAAACGACTTTGTTGGGTTTATTCCACGGGCTCCAACTTCCAAATAATGGCCCTTTATTAACTCATCTTTGTTATGCCGATGACGCCATTTTCATTGGCGAGTGGTCGAGGCACAATGTTACAAGACTCAATAGATTCCTCCGGTGCTTATTCTTGACTTCGGGCATTAAAGTTAATCATCACAAATGTCATCTTTTTGGTATAGGGGCTGATTCGAGTGAGTTGAAACGGTTTGCTCATCTACTTGGGTGCAAAGTAGGCCGGCTTCCCTTCACTTATTTGGGGGTCCCTCTTGGGGCTAACATGAAACGGGTCAAATTTTGGCAACCCATCTAGACAACTTCACTAAAAAACTCTCCCTTTGGAAAGCTAAGAGTTTGTCCTTTGCGGGCCGGTTAACCCTTGTGAAGGCGGTGCTTGGGAGCGCCCATCTTACTACTTATATTGTTCCAAGCTCCAAAGGCGATTATTAAAAAGATGGAAGCCTTGAGGCGGGATTTCTTATGGGGAAAGAATGGTGAGAGATGCAAGCTTTGTTGGGTCAAATGGGTGAAGATTATGAGCCCTAAGAACCTTGGCGGTCTCGGTGTCGGTAGTATTGAAGATTTCAACAATGTTATGATAGCAAAGTGGTGGTGGCGATTTAAGAATGAGGCGTCTAGTCTTTAGGTTCGTATCATCAAAGCGATTCACTATTTAGCCTATACTAAACAACCGGTTCCGGTTAAAAGGAGTGTTCCTGGTGTGTGGAAGGACGTTTGCAATGTAGACGGGAGGCTTGTCTTAAATGGCGTTAACTTGAACAGTAGGCTGCTTGTTAAGTTGGGTAATGGGTCTAAAACATTATCCTGGATCGACAAGTGTGCTATAGAGGAGTGCTTCAAAGATTTATTTCCGGATCTTTATAATTTAGCTAGAAATAAGGAGGATGCAGTAGCGGACAGTTTGTTAGAAATGGTTCTGTCACGGGTGGTCCTGGAATTTCCGTGTCGAACCTGGGTCAGCGGTTTAGTTGTATCAGCTTGCTGATGCGTCGATCGTTTTGCAGTAGGTCACTCTCAAATACCTCGGATGATGTGTGGACTGTTGAGAATAAAGAAGGGGTCCCGTTTTCGGTTAAAGATCTCAGGTCCGAGACTTCAGCTTTCGGGTTAGTACAGGGTGGATTCTTGGGCGCCTCTCAAGGTCAATTATTTTCTATGGAGGGCGGTTATGGGAAGAATCGCAACGAAGAATGAACTCACGACTAGGGGTATTAACCTTTCGAACCTGGGTTGTGTAAGATGTGGGATTGCGGATGAGGATTCGAACCATGCCTTGCTCAATTGTCTTTGGACGAGGTTGATTTGGTGGTGCATTCTTAGCTGGCTTAAAATCTCTTGGCTGTCGGGCTCGTTTTCCCTTGCCGAGTGGATATAAGAGTTAAAGAAAGCCCCGGGTTGCAAGAAGTGGAAGAAGTTGGTTTACACAGATGTGCTTGCGACCGTGTGGAGGATATGGTTGGCGAGGAATGTGAAGGTTTTTGAAGGTAAATTCATCCCGGTTGCTTCTACGGTCGACATCATCAAAGAAGAGTCCTTCCTTTGGATTTCCCATAGAGCTAAGTTTCCTCATGTTTCTTGGGCCGATTGGGCCAAGTTTAATGTTGTCTGTCTGTTGTGGTCGTTCGGTTTCTGTTTGGGGATTTTTGTATTCTTGGAGTTTTTTCAGCTGCTTGTTGGCTCTTTATATATAGGTGATTGTCGTTCAAAAAAAATATTGAATGGAATATTCCTTTTTTAAAAAAGTCAACATTGGTGTGTTGTACTTTTAACACCAGTGTAAAACCATCGTAAAAAAAATTCATTTTTTTTTACGTTGGAGTTACTAATTTTTACATCAGTGTGTAATTTTTTTTAAAATTCACATTTTACGTCAGTGTTCTCACGGTTCTTCCAAATCGAGTTAGTTTTCATTTGAACCTAATCCTATATATATATTGGAGAGTTCAAATGAGAAGAAAATTTCTTGTAACAAGAAAAAGAACAAATTTAAACCAATAAATGAAACTCATAATTCATTTTTAAAATATATTCTTTCAAACCAAACCTAATTTAGAATGAAGGATAATTTTGATATGTGTAGGATATACGTAGGATAAATTTTTATATGTGTAGGATAAAAGTATGATAATCTCAATATGTGTAGGATAAACATATAATACTTTCGATATATGTATGATGAATTTTGATATGTGTAGAAAATTTTTGATGATGTATCATAAAGTGTTAATGACTAATTAATTAGAGAGATAAAACGAGAGCCACCCAACTCGTAGTCAAAGTGATATTCTCTTCTTCGGTCCACCGTCTTGCCGTTCAAAGTTAAAGAATAAAAATATTTGAGATTGAAAAAACTGAGAGTAATTGTGAGTTGTGTGAAAGAGATGAGGTAATGTATATATTGGATGTTGAATTTTAAATTTGTTTTATTATAACCGTTGCATGCAAACTTTCAAAAAATCATTGGGGCCCACCAGATTTCAAGTTTAGCGTCCATTAACCAATTAACGGTAGGCCTTAATAGTGCTCCTGTTAAAAACGGGGGACGGTGTTAGAATCGCCACCCAACTGAGATACTTGGGTGAGTTACGCCACACCAAGTAGCTTAAAATTTAAAAAACAACTTTCACCATTGCCATGGACGTCATAAATGTTGTTAAACACAGTGTGTGGGTACCACTGGTACTTTTCAAAATCACGTTCAAATTGTTTTACACAAAATAACTTTAAGAAAACAATATCCTTATATTCTTGTATTCGTAAATTCTGTTGTTGGGTAATAAGTTTAATATATATATATATATATATATATATATATATATATATATACATACAGGGGATGGTTCAATAGAGAACTCATTTTAGTGAGAGAACTCGAGAACTCCTAACTAAATACAAAAAAAATAATAATAAAAAAATCATAACTCAAAATTTAAGTAAAAAAATAGAAAACTAGTTCGGAGCTTCTCTTTCCCACGTCATACCCGTTCAGAAAAAATAAAAAAAATTAAAAAAAATAAAAAAAAACACACCTAAAAAACGGTACTGCACATGTGTAGTATAACCTAAAAGCCTAACCCCCCACCCGCAACTTACCCCCACCCAAAAACCTAATTCCACCCCACCCACCCCCACCCTCACCAAAAAACCTAAATCACTTACCAAAAACCTAAATCACCCATCCACCCCCCACCCAAAAACCTAAACCACCCACCCACCGCCTACCAAAAACCTAAGCCCCACCCGCCACAACAAAAAACCTAACCCCCACCAAAAACCTAAACCCACCCTACCCACCCCCCAAAACCTAAACCTTACAAGCTAAACTTAAAAAAACTAACCCTAAAAGCTAAACTAAACCCAAAAACTAAACCCTAAAGCTAACCGGACATTTACTACACACGTGCATTAGAAGTCGCCTGTTTTTTTTATTTTTTTATTTTTTTTCTGAACGGGGATGACGTGGGAAAGAGAAGCTCCGAACCAGATTTTTGGTTTTTGACTTAAATTTTGAGTTATAATTTTTTTTTAAATTTTTTTTTAATTTAAGTAGGAGTTCTCGAGTTCTCTCCCTAACTATGAGTTCTCAATTGAACCTTCCCCTATACATATATATATATATATATATATATATATATATATATATATACGGGGAGGATCAAATGAGAAGAAACTTCATGTGAGAACAAAAAGAATAATTTTCACCATTGCCATGGACGTCATAAATGTTGTTAAACACAGCGTGTGAGTACCACTGATACTTTTCAAAATCACGTTCAAATTGTTTTACACAAAATAACTTTAAGAAAACAATATCCTTATATTCTTGTATTCATAAATTCTGTTGTTGGGTAATAAGTTTAATATATATATATATATATATGTGTGGGGGGGGATCAAATGAGAAGAAACTTCATGTGAGAACAAAATGAAGAAGTTACATAATGGTTAAACATTAAATAGTTAACTCTTCTTACATTAATTATAATGTATCTAATTAATTAGTCATTATAACACTTTATCCTACACATTATCAAAATTTATCCTACACATATAAAAATTTATCCTACAATACCGAAAATGTCATATGTTTATCCTACACATATCACGATTATCATTCGTTTATCCTACACATATAAAAATTCATCCTACATATATCCTACACATATCGAAATTACCTTTCAGTCTAAATAATGTTTGATTTGGAAAAATATATTTTAAAAATGAATTATGAGTTTCATTTATTTAACTAGTTTAGAGGGGGTTACACAAAAATTATAATTAATTTAACAATCAATACAATTATTAAATGAAAACTTTCTATTGGTTAGAATTTGTCCTTTTTCTTCTTACAAACATTTTCTTCTCATTTGAACTCTCCACTATATATATATATGTTAGGATCCTGAGAAAACCCTTCTTATAGTGAAAACTCTGACTTCCCGAGTTTTTTAGGGCACATAATATACATGATTTTAAGCATTTTGAGCCCAAAAAAAAAATCAAAAAAGCGCCGAACACTTTTTAAAAAATACTAATAATAAGTTTTCAAGTAACACATGTAAAGCGAAATTAACATGTGTTGACAATGTGTTACCCGAAAACTTATTTATTTTAAAAAAAAGTGCTTAGCGCTTTTTTTGATTTTTTTGGCTCAAAATGTTTAATATAATGTATATTACATACCCTAAAGTTTTCATATAAAAAAAGCTCGGGAAGTTAGAGTTTCCAGAGTTTTCACTATAACAAGGGTTTCCAATATATCCTTATACTATAATTATATATATAGGGTGGGGTTAGGGTACAAAGGGTGTGTTTTGTGAGAAAGGTGAGAAGTAATTGTGTTCTTTTGATGATATTGATGCATGGTTGAGATTAAATAAATGACAAAGTTGTAAATTGTGTCTAATTTAATTAATAAAATGAGGGTTGTTGGGGTATAATTGTCAAAACACTAAAAAACCCATTAAATGCCTCCCTTTATTTGAGGATACCATCTCTTTCTCTCCCTCTCTCCTTTTTAATTCGATTCCCTCTCTCTCTTTCCCCCTCTCTATCTCATCAAGCTTACATACCTGTAAAATCATAAAAAAACCTCAGACAAAAGAGTTTCAGAAACTGCCGGTGTGTTTTATCTTCAATGATGATGATGGTGTTTAACCTACTGATGACGATTGTGTTTTATGTTCATATAAACCTACTATCGGTGTGTTTAGATGAAAAACAAAGAGATGGTATCCTTAAACTGTCACACCACGCCAATGGCGGAAACACGTGGCGTGACGGTTCGAATGGCATAAAGTCAAGATTAACACAAACTACGAGTAATTAAGAAAAGGGATCATTTATTTATCACGTCGAAACCAGTTTTTAAGTTTACACATACTTAAACCACATAGTTTAATACACAAGTAGAGGTTTCTCAAATATATCCCAACCCTATGGGAAATAAAAGTGAAACCCCTCAAAATATCCGGCGTAAGAGAGATCCCCGCCCCTACTAGCCACGCAACCATCCATCGATCAATTACCTGAAAGATATGTTAAAACTTGTCAATATATAAATATGGCGAGTTCACAGGTTTTAGTTTACAAAACAACACTCTTGGGAAATAAACACAAGTTGTGACCATTATAGGAGTTGCAAGTTCCTACAATCTACTTGAGCCCATAACCAAACCAAGACTATCAATGCCCCGCCCCAAGTTGTTTCTCAGAAAATAACAACTTAATTCAGAATACGTGCACCCTAGGCATACGCCGATGCATAATCGACGCTATCGATTAGGGGTGGGCCTTGTCAGGAACCAACAGTACTATCCCAATATTCCTTCGGTTTCAATACCCATGAATAAATGGTTACAGCCGCGAGGACTCAATCCCGAGTGGCGAACAACTACTCAAGTATCCATCCTGTCACACATTTCCCTAACATATCCTTCTCCCAATAAAAACAGTAAAATAGGGCCATGAAACTCACCTCAAGCAAGTGCGTAAATCCAAATAGAGAATAGTCCGTCCAAGGTCAACACCTACAAACGTCCTAGACGTATAAATCACTAAGCCTATAGTGCGTGTGTTTCGGCAAGTTGTACGTCCAACTCCCAAACCACTATTTAGTCCAATTCCCCGTTTAATTAAACGTGTATCCTAGGTCCATTGGTGATGGATTACCCTTTTTACAAGTTACACTTATATTTCCATGAATATTAATTAACTTGTATAATATTGTTCTCGACTCGACTCACTTGACGTATAATTATTTTCCCATTAAATAATTATACTAAGATCTTGTCGATCGATATAATATTTTAACACTCTCGACTCGACTCACTTTACCGTATATTTATTTTCCCATTGAGTAAATATACTAGGATCTTGTCGACTCGTCATAACATTTTCCACACTCGACTCGACTCACTTTACCGTATATTTACTTTCCCATTAAATAAATATACTAGGATCTTGTCGATTCGATATATATATATATATATATATATATAATATTTTCTTCACTCGACTCGACTCACTTTACCGTATATTTACTTTCCTATTAAATAAATATACTAGGATCTCGTCGATTCGATAATATATTTTCATTGTCAAGTCCGTATGCTCATTTTAAACGTTTAATCGTTAGATTATTCACGTTATTTTTCTCCCACGCATAAATTTCCAACACTTAGGAAAGTGTTATGTATTTTTCACCCGAATTATATATTTTAAGTCCTTTAAAATATATATTCTCATTTTCTCATTAGACGTAATAATACAACTACTTATTTGTTCGTTTTTACGTCTTAGTCCGTTAACACGTCCATATCCGATTACTTAACATATATATATATATATTGTCAATTTTTCCAAGTTCCAACAATATATGTATTCTTGAAATTATTCACCTTCTAATTTCTACATATTTTACTTGGAAGTTTATAAATACATTTGTATTCTTAATACAAAGACTTGGTTATTTCCACATAAAAATGCTCCAACACTTTTATATTCCCATTTATATAAAAGTGTTCATTTTTATACAAGTTTTTACCAGGTTTTAATTTATCTAACATTATTATAAAAACCTTTGTTTTTATATATTTCCAACATGTTAGAAAATCTATATTTTTATAAAACTTCATTTTATAAAAATACATTTTTATATAAGATATATATTTGTAAATTTGCTATTATCTACAAAATCGACCTTGGAAAGTCAACAACTTACACTTTTGACACCAAACTTTCCAAAGTTACATTTTTAGATGCAAGTTTCTAAAAATGACATTTTATGTCCCTTAACTTCTAAAGTTACCAAAATAGTCCAACTTCCAAAACTTACATTTTCTTCTCAATCATTCAAGAATGACAATTTACCACTAAACTAGTAAACTTTATTTTTTCATCTTTGTCATGATAGATTATTTTTATGTTCCAACATCATTTATAGTCCATAATCATCTTATTAAGGATAATATTAGTTGTTTCTAGTGTATATGTCCAATATGTCCAACATTACATCTTTCAAGTGTGTAACTTTAATTATGTAAACTTTATGTAACTTATTTTCTAACAAAATCAACACCATATCAAGTTTTAGATGATTATTTTATGATGATTTAAACCACATTCAAGGTTATTCAAGTTCCATTAACAAACCATGTTTAGATCATCATCTTATTTAAGTTTTTGTGAACTTTATGAAACTACAAGAACACTACATACATCCATCACCATTTTTCGGCCCTATTACACAAACACATCACCATTTTAGTCTTAAAAAGTATATGTTTTATCATGCAAAGTTTCATCAAGTTAACCCATGTACAACTTGCCTTCTAGATAACAAACATAAACTTTTAAAGACAAGAGCAAGATCAAGAATACTTACAACTAGCACAAGGCTAGGGAAGCTAAAAATACTTGATTTTGAGGGGGTTTAGTGTGTTATTCCAAGGTGGTTAAGCTCCAAGCTTGAAACACACAAGTAGGGGTTTGGAAATGGAGGTTTATGGATGATTTTGGAGTGTTTAAAACTTGAAGGATGGATGTGTGTGTGTGTGTTGTTTGTTCACGGCACAAGAGGAAGAAGAAGAAGAGATTTTTCTTTTGTGTGGTGATCAAGTGTTGTATTCATATCTTTATAAATCCATCCATGATCTTCCAAGATTCATAATATCCAACACTAGATTGCAAATCTCTTATAATATGCAAGTACATTTTAAACTAATATAAGGAGTTGACATGAGAAGAAAGGGACTTGAGCTTCTTGTGTTTGTGAAGTTCGGCTGAGATCAAGGAAACAGAGAGGATCCTTCATGCTTTGGGATAATATCAAGCCTATAGTTATTCCTAATGAGACCTATTATGGTGTAAGTAGAGGTGTACTTTGTCTCCAAGTGTAAGGGATGTGGACAAAAAGATTAGAGAGTTGTCAATGGTTGTCTTTAGTTTATTGCCTTCTTCTTGTTCCTCCTAGGCTTCGGCCGACTTCTATCGATCATGGAAGGGGCATATTATCTTGTTTAGGGATCATAACAAGATAAGTACATTTCCTAATGGAAGTATGATAATGACAACACAAGATAACAAAGATTGTTTGGTTGATAGTGATGGCTCCATGCTTTCTTTTGGCCGATTTGGGTGTTAACAATTACGGAAATTCTTGTGGGAAGGAATGGATGGTTGACCTTGACATTTAGGTGAAACATGTTGACAAGGACATGTGATGGTTCTCTTGGTGATTTCGGCCAAAAAGAACAAGGACAAGGGGTTTCTTGTTTGGGTAAGTTATAGCTTATAAGTTATGATTTAGTATAGATTATAGGCTACTAATATGATGTAAGTATGGTTATTACTTTTGTCCCTATCGAGATCCTTTATTTGCGGCCCAAGGAAGACAAAACAAAAGGTGAATGTGAGGCATTGAGTTTAACAATCAATGTGTTATCAATCTTAGTTCTAATCGGCTAGGAGTAAGGCAAGTGTGGCGAGATCTTGGTCTAGTCTTGATTAATAGGTTAGATTAAGGTAGAGTTTTGTGATAAAGACTTGTCTTTGTGTTTCTTGTGGTGTTGGCCAACTACATGCATGCATGTATGTATAGATTACAAGTGTCAACGTATGTGATCATGTGATGTATAAATGTATCTGTATATATGGTGCATGGAACTAGGCTTTGGCTCGATGAAATCCATTGGTATAGGTAATAGTTGTAGGAACAATATGTATGTTAAATGAGATATTAGTTCGTAATAACTATTGCCGATCACTTGCATAGGAATGCAATATGATTTTTGTTTAATTAGTGAGGTGCTTGATGACGATATTAACATGTATTTTGTGAACCATAAATCATTCAATTGTTACTATGTTCACATATGTTAATAAGAAGTTATCATATGTTAAGGTGTGATAACCTCATTGGATGCTCGTTTGGTGATTGTCTGGGTGTTGTATGACTATACAGGTGTTCTTTGTTAAGTTTTCTGAATAACTCATGCTTCACTAGACTGGGGGGTATTGTGTGTGCAAAATGTCTAAATATGCACATATAATGACAGTAATAAACAAAAATGCGTACGGATATTGACCTGGATCGTTGACTGTTGTCACATCATATAACAAGGAGGTATTGGCAAACAATTTAAGAGTCCGGGTAGGCCGGATATGTAAAACCAATGCATAAACGACCCACAGGGTCGTAAAGCCAAAGGTATTACCACAATGGTTACACAGACCAAAGTAAGATTTAAACCTTAATCAAAGGTTAAGTCATTCATAAACTTGAACCTTAACCGAAGGTTAATCTGTAAGTAGACTTGAACCTTAATCAAGGTTGAGTCATAAACAGATGCAGTTCGGAAGCAGACTTGAACCTTAATCAAGGTTGAGTCATAACGGATTTAGTCCAGAAATAGACTTGAACCTTAATCAAGGTTGAGTCATAAACGGATTCAATTTGGAAATAGAACTGACCTTAATCGAAGGTTAGCCGTAAATAAACTCAAACATAAATCGGAAGTATACTGTAAGAAAGCTTAAACCTTAATCAAAGGTTAATTTATAATTACACTCGAACCTTAATCAAAGGTTAAGACATAGCTAAACCCGGACCCTAATTAAAGGTCAATCAATCAATAAAAGTCAAGCCTTAACTAGAAGTAAACCACAAACTGATCTGAACCTCGCCTGAAGGGTAAGTGAGGGACGTGTCTAAACCCTGTTCGAGAGCTAACTCATATCCCGATATGAATCCGGTACTAAGGTAAAACAGAAACCAAGATTTGAGCAAAGCCCAAAGTTAAGTTATACTTAAACTTGAACCATAACGAAATCGTGAAAGCCTATGGGCAAATGTGAACTATGTGTCACCCTAAATCATAAAGAACCCATGAAAACTCGTAGGTAATCTTAGATACGCGTCACCTAAGCAAACTCAAATTACATTCAAGGAATTATTCATATACAAAACATAAACCTCGTACGAAAGTAAAACAGAATCAAGGCTCGAACCTAATTCGAGGATAGGCAATACGCAAACCTAAACCATGGCAAACTCGTGAAATCCCATAGGCAAGGGTGAGCTACGGATCACACCAAACATAAATGTAAACAACTTAGAGGCCTACGAGGCAACCGTACGATTCACACCGAACTAAATTAAGAAGCATGGTGGTAAACCATAAGACCACGTGTTAAACAAAGCAACAATTCAAACACTTAATCACAAGGGGCACAGAGTAGAGCCCAGAAGTCGGAGGTAGATCCTTGCTAGAAAACGAGCATAGCCATGAGCGAAATCGTACGGACCGAATGTTAAACAATGTAATCGGGTTTGGACACATTAAGGTAACAAAGCGAAACGAAAATTCATGTGCCTCTCACATTATGGGTAAACCAACAAGTGAACATCTCATACATAGATGTCCAAGAATTGTAAAATGGAGGTAACATCTTCGTAATAACCTAAACTGGGTATGCACGAACATACGTAGAGGACACCTATGTGAACAAGCATACGAATGGGAAATCAAGCGGCTCGAAAGGGCAAGAACCCTTTTGAGGACGCAGGAGTGATCTAAAGGACAAAAGCCTTAAAGACTCCAACATACAAGAAACAGGTCGTAACATCAATATTTGATCTTAGAAGATCGGATTGGTAGGGGAACGGTTTTTTAGAACCAGAGTACCCCGAGGACGTAAGTAAAAGAATCCTGCATGGATATGAAAACTAAAGTTCGAATGAGAAATGAAGTCTAATAGACAAAAAGGGTCGAAAGCCCGGGCTACCGGAGTGAACAAGAAGAGGGAAATCAACCACGAGGAAATGACTTCGACATAGAGTCTAACTTATATACCAATATTGAAGAAATCATACCAATACACGATAAGACATACATGACGTAGGCTAAACGTCGTCTAAATTAAATACTAAACGGAGGATTCCATGAAACTTTCCAACTACGAAATTGTAATTCAAAAAGGCAATATATGCAAGGCATTTCGTGAATACCTGACCAACAAGCATTAACGAAATTTGTAAACGAAACCGCCATAAGACTCGATGTTATGCGGCAAATGATTTAATCAATACTAACACGTGAACTGCACTTAGAGAGCTGTAATCAGAGAATCATGATGGCCCATGCCTTAACGCCATGAACCTTACCTTAGAAACTCGAATTTTAGGCTAAAGGAATTTAAACACTCGATACGTCAGTATAGTAACCAATGGAAACTTGGAATCGATTATACGCTAAGGACAATAAACCTGGTTTAGAAAAACAAAGGGGACGAGTCCGTAAGAGGGCCATTGCCTAAACTAATACATCAACATATGCAAATTTAACATTGGTCTTTATGAAGTCCACCTGGTTCGAAACAAAACATCGACAGAACGAGAGTGTAAGACTTATGGCATTTAAGTCTACACGTAATAGAAAACTAGTATGAACAAATGATTCAAGAACTTACTGAGCAATAGTAAGACAACCAATCAATGTAAAACAAATAATAAATTGCGAATAGTTTAGTGACATCTAGACGACCTCTATAAAATTTCAAACGGGTCAAGTGGTAAGCCAATGCCACTTGCACCCAGAAAATGCAACAAGACAAAAGTAAGCATTTCTAAAGGTGGGAATATTAGAATAATGACCATGATGGCTAGAACATGAGAACATAATGTACAGAAACGGATCGATACGATCTGGTAAAACAACAATGTAATATGAGGCCTTTGAGGCCGGATCAAATGGGAAAGAAATTCACCTTGGGCGTGGATGTCAATCCAGGAATTCATTCAGATAACCAAACCTAATGCGCGCCTTAACGCATGGAGATAATTCTAAACAAAGTAATTAACCAAGTGTAAACACTAAGCCCATGGTGGCTTAAAGTAGCCAAACGAACAAAGGAGTCAGTAATGGTGACTCTTAAACTAACCAAGATACCTACGGATGGTTAAATTAACAGATGCTTGTGAGGGCGGAGTTAGAATAAACAGTTAAGCCTTAGAGGCGAGAACAATGTCATATATAATAATACCACATACGGGAAAATGGGTAAAGCACGAGAACAAAATCCTAAGATGCGACCTAACAAAATTCCCACAAGGGAATTATGTGTAGCTAAAGCTGAAAGGTGAGAATAAACAATCCAGTTTTGCGGACGAAATGTGTCAAATAATGAAAGTGTAAAATGGAGGGGCTTAAATGGGAGAAACATATATGTCGACATATGCAGTAGTCGACAACACACACAGTCCAAACACACACTTAAGAGCAACTTTAAATAAGCCCCAAAATCAAACTTAAATCCATGTCTAGTACCATTGCATGATGGAATTCTTGTTCATCTAGTGTTCTATACATCATAAGGTATCTCTAGACCCCTTTTATTTCACTTAAAACACTTGTATGTGGAAGATGGTGAATTAGGGTTCACATCAAAAACGCGATTTCTTGGTATCACTAGGTTTCTACATGTTATTAGACATCAAAGGAATGATAATATCTGATGAAAATTGTGTGTTAATAGATTCATGTGAAATAGAAGGATTCTTATATGCATAAGAAATGCGTTTTAGCCCTAGGTATGAACTACACTTAAGTGAAGGGAAATCTTGCATTGCTATGTGATTAGTATCATGTATATGTGTTAAATGATGTAAATTCAACCTTTGTTGTTAGTCAATTAATCATATGTATACGCTCATGTAAACCTATAAGCTTAGTATTCACATGTAAAAATGGTGCACATAAGGTGATCTAGAAAATGCCTAAGAGAAAACACAATAAGCTAAACAAGGTTACAACTCAACTGATTTGGCTAATCATGCTAAATGAAAACCTTGTGTGTGTGTTTAAAATGTGACTAAACTCTATACGACTTGTATGACTCCTAGGCGTGGAGCTTGGAGGCTCAGGAAGCCGGTATGGTAAGGGATTCAAGTTATTGGGAAGCAAGCCAAGGTAAGTTGTTATACAACTTCAATCTCTAGTTTAAAGTCTAAATTATTTAGCATAGACATGATATCGTGTTTGATTGATTCTAGATAGATGGTTATGGGTTGCTCATAGATGGCCTTGATGTGTGTTGACCGGACCTAAGGAGCCTAGCAAAGATGGTCCAAGAGACCGTGGTGCGGGTTATTGTCAAAACGGTAACATCACAAGTGTGATTGTGGGATGACCCATAACTTGATTCATGTGACCAATTAAGGTTTAGTGTGTTTGCTATTTAGCCATAGGGTGGTATTTAGCAATGGTGTGTCTTGTTGATTTGTTGGTGACCCGGAATGGGAATCCGTTGTACACGTATCCAACGGAAGCGTGAAAGCAAGAATGGAATCCCACTCACGCGGCTATGGATCAATACAAGGCCAAAACACCATTAGGAATTCCATTTTGATGGTTAGATGAACATGCTACGCCTTAATGGGTCAAAAGATTCCTTTTATAAACAATATAAGAATCGTGTATTTCAAATCCGGAATAAAGGTGTTACCTTGTGGTTTGAGTATGCTTGAAACGAGGTATATTAGACCTAAGATAGTGGTCTTAGATCTCTAATGGAATCTCGGATAAAACAAGATTTGGAATCATTTAACAAGCGAAATGGAGCAGATCAGCAGCTCTAGGCCGTAGCCTACGGCCACGAGCCGTAAGCTACGGCGGGCAAGCCGTACCTTACGGCGGGAATTATAACAAAAAAATTGTTTTGGTTTTCTTTTAGTCTCAATCGATAAATCACGTCTAATCGGGTTATTTCGTGTTGTTTAATCCTAGGTATGACCTATAAGGAACCCGGATGAGGAACAAGCCATTTCAAAGAACCGAACGCGCGTAATAAACAAAACACTTTCGCAAAATAGGGATCATAAACTTTGTAATTAATGGGGATAGGAATATAGATCCTCGTTGTTATTTTAACCCATTTTGTAAAATCTACGAGAATGATTTCTTTTAAGTTCCAAAGTTTTAATTTATCCTCATTATCATGAAATAAATCTCGTGATTTAAATCATCAAAACTCGCTTAATTTGGGACAGGTCTTACACAAACTTTACCCCTATTTATCACCTAAAAAAAGATATATTGTTGTGAATGCTCTTATAAACGTTAAAAAATTCATGTTTAATTTATACAAGTCAAACAAGTGAGCTTACTTTAACTCATACTAACTCGCGTATCAACAAGCAAATTACCGAGTTTTTATTAAAACAAGTCTCGAGCTTTTTAACGACCATATTTTCCATTATATTATTAGGTGATGGGGTGTGGGAATGGGGATCACATGTGGCATCAATCCCCGCCGGGGAACACCCCCCCCCCCCGTCCTAATTTCGGTGAGCATGAGGACTTTCCCCTCCTTCTCCGAAGCGACTTTTTCAAATTTCAAAAAAATATATGTACGTTGGGTTAACCGTTGGGACCTTAAAAAATCAATTTCATTATTTTCCGACCGCCCGAGGTTTGATCTATGTCGCCGGAGACGGGACGAGCGTGTAAGGAGACATGGGATTGTGGATAGATTGTGTGTGTGTGTGTCTGTTTGGTTTGAGAGAGAGAGAGAGAGAGTGTGTGTGTGATTTTAGAGAGAGAGCGGGGGTGAGAATTTGGAGAAGATGAGTGTGTGTGTGGTTTTAATGAATGGTTGTTTTTTTAATTCTAATGTATTTTTTAAATATAAATATATAATTAAATAAAAAATATAAAAAATGAAAGGGGGAAGAAAGGGGAATCACACCATTCATTTGAGAGAAAGAAATGAGGAAGTGACGTGATGTTGATGTGGACAAGGGGAATAGTGTCCACACCCCTTAGCCTTAATATTAGGGCTGTTCACGAGGCGAGCCGATCCGAACGAAGCTTTGCTCGTGCTTGGCTCGTTTACAAACCGAAACCGAGCGGAGCGGCTCGTTTACAATCGAGCCAAAAACCGAACGAGCATTTTTCGAGCGCAAATTTTCCGAGCGAGAATCGAGCGGGAGAATAATATGGACGATTATAAATTGGGATGTTTCCTTCGATGTTTTCATTGTCGGGTGACAACTAATGTCAAAATGTCCGATGCAACACTAATATTGAGATCCCGATGTCCAAGGATAAGCTTAGATTGAGACTGGTGAGGTGATAAGGATACGTCAGACAACGGTTGTTGCATTGTGACGTAGGTGTGATATCAAGCGACAACTAGCGATGGACGACTATTAACATAAAGAAGTCAAGACTGTCACCTCATTACTTATTGTTTTACTATTAAATCTAGTGTTATTTTTTTTATTATGTTAAGTGGGCTGGTTATATTTTGTTTGCATATACTAAGTCAAATCCAATAGAATCTTATATATAAAGTCATAAATTTATCTATAAATTGTGTGTATATTTATTATTAAATAAATAAAAATTTATTCGAGCCGAACCGATCCGAGCGTACATTTGCTCGTGCTTGGCTCATTTACAAACCGAACCGAGCCGATCGCTCATATACAACCGAGCGGAAGAACGAGCGAGCGTTTTTCGAGCATTTTCCGAACGAGCGGCGAGCGATCCCCGAGCAGCGAGCGATTTGAACAGCCCTACTTAATATAAGGGGGATGGGTGCTCCTAGGAAAATATTTTTACTTCACTGATTTACAGCAATCCTGTACTGTGATGTGCGTGGTTTTAGTAATCATAAAAGATATCATTTTTCCGGTGCCAAAAACTTGATGTGTTAATTTCAAAACATTGGTTTTGGGAAAAAAATTAATTTTTACTAACCTTTAAACAAGTTTTAAATTTTTAAGTAAACGACAATTAATTAGAAAACTAAAACCAACACATAGGCAGAGAACCCGACGTGTATAGTATAATTTTCTAGGGTAAATACCGAGTATCGTATTCCTAGAGAACACATTTTCCCCTACTCAACCTTTCATCACGTTAATTAATCGGGTTTTGAAAAAAGAAAAATAAAACGGATGGGTTCTAAAAGAAAAATGGTATGTGAAAAAGGTTTTGGTTTTGAAAATAAAAATAAAAAGATAAAAATAGTAGGGATAGTAAACATGCACATAAGTAGTTAAATTTAAATTAGTAGTAGTGTTAAGATTAATTATTGGTAAGGAGGACATGGGTGAACGGTCCCTTCAAAATTGGGGATGAGAAACTAAATATATAAGGGATGACGTTCTGGCAACTCTATGTGTCACGCGCACAGGGGAAATGTACGAGTCCCCATAAAGGTGTCTTCGGACTACTGGCTCGTAAGCCTTCGTTCTTCTGTTGACATGCGGTCTTGGTCCAACTCGCATCGTCGTGCAGATCTTTGGAAAGTCTGGCTCCGGATTATGTGAGAAACGGTGCCACTGATGAGTGGTGTGTCCAGGTGTGCATCACCGCATAACTCTGTATACTTGTATCGCCACCGTTTGAGTCCTGCATGTCAGTACCGCCCAAACCACCGCCAAGCCGCTAGTTTAAGCACTTGTCCTTTAAATTATCTTCTTAAATTAAAGTAGAGGCTTGGTCCACCTCACTTAGCTCTCGCTTCCGTACCGAAGGATCTCTCTTACAGTTAGCCCTCGTGACAACATACCCCCTACCTAGGAGACGACTTTTGAACACCGAAGAGTATCTCTTACAGTCATATGAAAGGTCAGTGTATCCTCCATTGGTTAACGACTTTGGAATGACGAGAACTAGATAAAATATTCTTGTTCTATTTATCTTACAAGTGATAACTTAATAATTTATTGATAAGATAAATTTAAGTTTGGTTTACTAATTACATGACAAACCCAACCCATAACCTCCGAGATGAATGAAGTCCATAAAAAGGTGAAACATAATCCTAAGGATGTGCAATCTGAATATCACTGGTGCACCCGTAGGGAATCCTCCCTTTTCCAAGAAAGTCACTCATACATCTGGTAAGAACCAGAAACGTGTCACTCAGATCTGGTCCACTTCAGAAGCCATTGCTTAGAATCCCGTTTGGATGTCAGAAGCCCAAAGGATCTGTCTCACTACCGGTTTCCTTGCCTTGGATCTAGCTTGGGACTACCAGAAGCTGCGCGAACCCTATGATAGTTTATTTTATTAAGATAGGGTTGTTTTAGATTTATCAAGTTAATCACTAGTTGAACCTGTCACAAAGATAAACAAACAAGAATTAGTTAAGAAGATAACACACCAAATAACTAAAAATAAACTACTACCAATAATAAAAGTCTACAAATCGAAATGAGTTCGGAGATAGAAAGATACAACCATAATAAATGATCAACACAAGAATATGGCTGCTCATAGACAAGCCTCCCATCATCTTGATGCTATGTATCTATGCAAACCTCATGACCCTTGATTATTTTATTGCATGAACTAAACCTACGATCCCGGTTCTTGGCCATGATAATCAAGGTAGGATGAAGCCTAACCTTGGTGGGATGTTAGCATGGCCCTAAGGCCTCCCACAAGACCCCAAGATCTCTGGAAGAAGCTGGAAGTTTGCCTAATAAAGCACAAAAAGGAATGAGAAAATGATTGAGTTGAGCTTGCTATTTATAGGCAAATCAAGCACTGCACGCCCGTGCATCTTGATGTGACACGCCCATGCACGACAGCTGGTAATGTTGCAGAGTCCTTTTGCGCATAATCTGTTGGTCGGCAGGTCCTGCACGCTCGTGCCAAGGGTTGGCACACCCGTGCAGGTCATACACATGCCAGACATGGTCGGTTGAAGCCTTGGAACACTTATCAAGGTGCACGGCCATGCACCGGGGTGTGCACGCCCGTGCAGGCCGGTACAATTGACTTTTTGCCTTATGATGACTTGGAAATGTTGACTTGTTGACCTGGGACAGGTGCATGGCTGTGCACGGCCGTAAGCACGACCATGTTGCATCCGACACAACTTCTAAGTCTTGTGTCGTTTTTCACTTCTTTTCACTTTTCGTCCTCAAATCTTGCAATTATCAACAAAGAAAGATAAATCATGATAAAACTAAGATAAAAGCACGATTTTGGGTATAAAACGGGTGAAAATATGTGCATAAAACCTGTTAAAATCTCGGCACATCATACTGCCACATCAATTCACTGATTTACTTCACTAAAACAGTTTTTTGGAGGCATCACTTCACTGATTCACTCCACTAAAATCTTTATTTTTTTAGTTTTCTTTTTTCAAAGAAACATTAAGTAAACATTATTAAACTAATAAAATAAACTTACAATATTAAAATTAAATCAAACATAAAAATGCAAACACACATAAATTAAAAATAAACTAAATAAAGAAAAACTATTCGGTATCCACTTCAAGGTAGGGTAGGTCAAGTGCGCTAGATGTTTCATGAGATCACTTCTGGTGCACTACGAGCGGGGGAATGTAAATTTGATCTTCTTCAACTTCAACGTCACTCATTCTTTTTAAAAGCATGAAGGAAAATAAGAGAGAATTTGTATTTTTTTATCCTAAACCGTGGACATGTTTTTTATAAAACCATTTGAAAAAAAAAACGGTCACAAAATATGATCGTCCCCTCGGGGGGGGGGGGGACTCCTACTGTTTTTTTTCCTTCACTGATTTTAACCAATCCTGAATTGCCACATCACTTCACTGATTTACTTCACTGAAACACTTTTTGGAGGCAGTACTCCACTGAATTCTTTTATTTAGTTTCATTTAAATATCTAAACTTTTTTTTTTAATTTCACACGATTTAAAGTATTAAACGGTTAATATTAATTGACTCACACTATAACGGTCAGTGAAATTCAATTTTTAATCTTGGAAACCGTCAGTTGAATTGAATAACATTGAAACCAACGGTCAGTAAAATTGAATAACTTTGAACCGTTCCAAACTTTTTATATATAAATACACCAAACCGTGGGTTTAAAACTCACACTTTACCATGGTATAAACAAACAAACATCCACAAAGATGAATCGTTGGATCGAGGAAGAAGAGATGGTGTTGGTGGTGTGCTACAAAGACGCCACAAACGACCCGGTTCTACAACAACGCCAACGCTCGAGGGCTTCGGGCTCGGGCTACCAACCGGAGGGGTTCTGGGACTGCTTGTTGGACGACTTCAACTTGCACGTCGGCATCAACGACCGGACCATCGAGAGCCTACAGCGGAAGTGAACCGATCTCAACATAAAGTGTGATCGGTGGACTACCCTGTACGAGCGCACGTTGAGGGAGGATCCGGACCTCGACCAGGAGTTGGCTATTGAGTTCACTCATGTGGACTTTGAGGCTCGATACGACAACATTTTCGACCATGTCGAGGCGTGTCAATTGTTCGCCAACCTTAGGTTTGTTTTTCTTGTTTTAATGTATTTTAATTTTATGTTTTAATGTATTTTAAATGTTCTTCTTTATTTTTTTTATTTAATTAGGTTTTAATTTATTTTTATGCTTTAATTAAATTTAAACAATATTAAAACAAACGGTTTAAAATAATAAAACAATATTAAAACAAATGGTTAATATAATAAAAGAGTTAATAGCCAAAATCGTCCCTGAGGTTTGGTCACTTTTGCCACTTCAGTCCAAAACCCAAACCTTTTAAATCTGGGTCCGTAGACTTTTCATTTTTTGCCACATTCGTCCCTGACACTAACCCAGTTAACTAATCTCGTTAACTCTTGGGGGCATTTTTTGACTTTTTAAACTTATCACAGCCAAACGCTCTTAATCTACTATTAAACTTATCACTAAACACTCTATGTACAGCTCTATTCCTGCAGCCAAACACCCTCCTTGTCTGCTCCTATACCCGTTCCCAAACACTCTCAATTTGGAATCCCCTATAAAAACCCTATATCTTGTCTCATTCTCTGCAGAAACCCATAAGCACATACACACACTTGTGTGTGTTCTGATTGAGAGCCCAGCACCGGCCGTCGCCGCCGCCACTCTCTCCGGTGAACCCTTCCTCTCCGGCGAACCATCCTTCCCTCCTCCTTAATCTCCTTTATACCCGATTAACGCCAATCCTCTTCCACTTTCTGTTTCCGACGAGTTCTCCGGCTATCACCCCCTCTTTCTTTCTCATCGTTGTGGGTTTTTTGAATTTTTTGAATTTGGGGTTTTCTGAATTTTTTTTTTCTGAAATGGGTTTGAGTGGTTGCTGTGGTGGGAGTGTAGGAGGTGGCCAAAACAGGGTGTGTGTGGTTCGTTTTATCGGAACCGGTCACCGGAAGCGGAGGAGGTGACCGATGGTTTCTCTCTTATCTCTCTCTGTTTTCTCTCGCGTTCCTCTTACGATTTTGTGCAGTGTATGTGGTAAGTGTTGTGTAAGGGTGAAGGTGTGTGAGGGTGAAGGTTGGAGGCTATGGTGGTGGTGGTGGTGGTGGTGGTGGTGTGATGGTGGCAGGTTTTAATGTAGAAGAAGGTGGGGGGGAGGGTGGGTCCCACTTATTAAGTAAAAATATTAAAAAAATAAAAGGGTAGGCAAAAAGTCAGAAATACCCCCCAACTTAACGTCTAAAATTAACTGGGTTTAGTGTCAGGGACGAATGTGGCAAAAAATCAAAAGCCTACGGACCCAGATTTAAAAGTTTGGATTTTGGACTGAAGTGACAAAAGTGACCAAACCTCAGGGACGATTTTGGCTATTAACTCATAATAAAACAATATTAAAACCCAAGTTACCGCCCGTTAGATGGAACCAACAAAAAGTTTACGGGACCACTACCAACATTAGTGATAGCGATGTTACCGTGCTGGTAGTGAGGTACGGTGACGCCCCGTCCTCCTAACAAAATAATAATGAAAAAGTTAGAAAGTGAAGGAAACATGTAGTAGTAGTAGCAGCAGTGAGTAGCTCCAGGTTCGATGTGATGTATTACTGAAGCATCTACAGTACAAATTTTCAAACATACAAACAAAATCCAAAATCACCATTAATGCTCTCCACATGTACACTCAAACTCCAATATTAATTATGTACTCATTTCTTTTACTCTAAAAAAATATTCATGCAGTAACATATTTTCACTTTCTTCTTCTACATTTCAAACCACTCATGTTTAAATAGTTGCAGTTTTGCTGTTGGTCTGATTAAGCAACCATGTTTGCATTTTCAAGACAAGGAAAGAAGCTTGGAAGGTGAGTGGTTTCTGTTTCTGTTTATAAATTATCTATATATATATATTATATATATTAATAGAAAGACACTTCAATAGTGTCTTTCTATTAATATATATTGGCCACTAACTTTAGGTTTATTTTATTTTCTATCACTAACTTTTAGATTAACTTTATTTTTTCTTCTAATTTGACCACCAAACTTAGACTAAGTAGTTAACTCGGCCGATATATCAGTGATATATCACCGATATCTCGGTTATCGGTCATCAACCGATATATTGGTACCGATATTTTGACCGATATTTTGTACCGATATTATCGGCGATATTGGCCGATATTTGACCGATATTTTTACCGATATATCACCGATATTCCCGATATTGGTATTTTGCTTCTTAGTTCTTCCATTTTTCTTACTTCTTATAGTTATTAGTATTGTTTTAAGTCTTAATTGTTAATAATTAGTGTTAAATATTAGTATTTTAAGTCTTAACAAGTTCACACTTGCTACAATTGTTAGTGTTTTGCAAGTTATAAAATGTTAATTTGTTAATGGCAGGAGAGTATATTGAATTGTTAGTGTTAAATTGCTATTTTGCATAATATAAAAATTGCCAATATCCCACCGATATCTCACCGCAATAACCTATATCTCAAATATCGGTCCTTCACCGATATCCGATATTTTACCGCATTAACTGCTTAGAGTTAGACCAACAAACTTTTAGCTTTTAAGATTTAAAACTTTGGCCACTAACTTTTAACTTAACTTTATTTTCTTCCAGTTTGACCACCAAACTTTTAGCTTTTAGGATTTAAAACTTTGACCACCAAACTTTTAGCTTTTAGGATTTCAAACTATGACCACCCAACTTTTTTAAACTTGCATTGCGCGTTGGCCAAACTTTTAATTTTTAAGATTTCAAACTTTGACCACCAAACTTTTAGCTTTTAGCCGCGAGTATTTTTTGAAGCCCACGCGAGAATAACAGTCACTTAATATTATCTTTTATGTCCACGAGAATAACAGTCACTTAATGTTATCTTTTATATATAGAAGTAACCTATATCTATATTCTTTTTTTAAACTAAAAGAAAAACTATAGTCATAAAAAACTAACATTAAAGAGAATAAAATGGTTGACGCTGAAAGGAAAAGGAAAGAGTATGTATTATATATGGTGTATGCTTGGGGATGACCTCGGTAGGGTATCGAAAAATAGCGGTACTGAAAATCGTCAAAAATGGATACCGGTGGTGGAATAATCGGTAGAGTATGGGTACGGTGATATTTGAAGGTTAAATTGGTAAAATACCGTTACCATACCAAACCGGTACCGGTACTGATACTGAAAATGCCAAAAAGTCGGTACCGAAAAAGATTCGGTATTCGGTACCGGTGACATTTGCTCATCATAGTATGGGTACGGTGATATTTGAAGGTTAAATTGGTAAAATACCGTTACCATACCAAACCGGTACCGGTACTGATACTGAAAATGCCAAAAAGTCGGTACCGAAAAAGATTCGGTATTCGGTACCGGTGACATTTGCTCATCATAGTGATTATTTATTCTCTCTCTCTCTTTTTTTTGAACGACCAACGGTACCACCCATAACGAAGCCCCGCACCCTTCAGGTCTGGTCCCCCCTAAGGTCCAGCCCCTTATTTCAGAATAACCCTACTCTGAGTGGGATTTGAACCTGTAATCTCCCAGGGCAGTAACCCCACAAAGTGGATAAACCTTCCCACCTCCATTGCAACCACTAGGCTACAACATGAATGGCTAGTGATTATTTATTCGGTACCGGTGCATTTGCTCATCATGGTGATTATTTATGGATAGTTTGACTCTGAAAGAAAATGGCTGAAAGTAGGGCTGTAAACGAACCGGACGGACACGGACGGAGCTTGTCCGTGTTCGTTTGTTAAGCTTTAGATCTGTTCATGAACTGTTCGTGGACAATTTTCGAACATAAAATTTTGTCCGTGTTCGTGTTCGTTTGTAATTTGGTTGTTCACGAACTGTTCGTGAACATTGTCTGCGAACACAAACGAACACTAATGGACACAAACGGACACAAACGAACACAAACGGACGTTTGACTAGAAAATATAGATAAAACATTGTTAATGGACACAAACGAACACAAACAGACGAACGAATATAAAATTTAAAACATTGTTATTGTAAGTTTCTTTATTATATATATATATATATATATATATATATATATATATATAATATTAAAATTTTAAATATAAAATTTAAAAATCATATGAACACAAACGAACAAGTATAAACGGACATAAACGAACACAAACGAACACGTTACCGAACGTTCACGAACATAAACGAACAAACGCGACCTATGTTCATGTTCGTTCGTTTAACTTAACGAACGAAATTTCTTGTTCGTGTTCGTTCATTTGTTAAACGAACGAACACAAACGGACTTCCCGCCGAACGGTTCATGAACTGTTCGCTGAAAGTTCGGTTCGTTTACAGCCCTAGCTGAAAGTAGGGAAGTTTGTAGACAACTTGGTTTGTTTTTGAGAAAAAATCTACCGGACCCCTAACTATGGTTTAGGGAAAACCAAACCAGTTGGGTTTGATGGTTCGACACACAGGCTAGTTAAACGGTTTGTTTTTTTTTTATCGGCGTAGTTCACTTGGGTAAGTCGTTGCCAACGAACATACCCACCCCGGTTCGATCCCCTGTGTGTATGCAGGCTTTTCAACCCCTCGCCCTAAGGCTTCGCATGTTTTGCATACACCGTGTCTCGAACTCGAGACCTCCCGGCAGGAACCCCACAAATGTGAGTAAATTTTCTCACCTCCATTGCAACCACTAGGCTACAACATCACTGGCAAACGGTTTGGTTTTGACGGTCTGAACTAATATTTTTTTTTCTTCATATTTATTAAAAATTTCAAAATGATAAAGATAAATCAAGCCAGGAAACTTTTTCATTTTTCACCGGCTATAATAAAGTTTCTAGAAGTCTAAAAAACAGGTGATGTGGCAACAAACCCAATCACACTTGCATAAATTTCTTTCCTTGAAAAAAACGTAATTTTCTCCTATCTCTCTTAGACCATAGGGTATGGAGGAGGCTCATCATTCATGCCTTGCCTCCACCTCAGCTCCACGTCAGCGTGGGGTAGGAGCATCCATGAGATGATGGTCCAAGGGGTGTGGAGAGAGGCCCATCATCATTTATTGTTTTTCTTTTTTTTTTGATTTTTTATTAAATAATATTATTAATAAAATAAAAAGTAAAGATGTATTTAAATAAAAAACAAACATTTAAATTAAAAAAAGGTACTCCTACAAATTAAAACGTCCAACACTAAAAAAAACGTACACTACAAATTAAAAAAAAAACAAACACTTAAATAAAAATAAAAAACATAGCGAACACTTAAAATAAAAAACTACGAATTATATTTTTTTGCAATCATCTCCTTCATCCTTAGCAACACGGGACGGTCGGCTTCGGGGTACTCGTTGATATCTGACGTCATTATTCGCCATTCTTCTATTTGGCTATCTTCATTCTTTTGGCGAACGCTTTCCTCCACCCTCTTTTGTTTTAAGCGAAGTTTTTCTTCGACTTCGCGTTCCTTTAATTTCTTCTTCTCTGCTTGAGTTTCGCTAAAGGTATTTCTTCTTCTCTGCTTGAGATAGAAGTATTTTATAAAAAGGAGAGGAGGATTGTGAGAAAATGGGGAGTATTTTAGAGGGTTTTATAGGATTTAAATTAGTTTTTTTTTTTAACGGTCAAAACAGTGGGCCCCCCTCCTCAACGTCTCTTTCCAACGTTCAAAACAGGCCCGGCACCAACGGCATGATGCTGCCGTTCATGCCGCTCCATCAGCTTGCCGGTCCAGGGGGCGGTGTAGCCAGGTGCGGCATAGGCTTGCCCTCCCTATGCCGCCCCCCACACCCCCTGGTCTTATGGAATGAAATTCTTCCATAAATTCTTCTATGAATTTATAGTTAAAAAAAATATCTCTTAATTCACTCTCACAAAATATTTTTACTTGAATCAAGCTGGACTTGTTTATTATCCATAAGTTTTTTCAAACAAGTTTGGAGGTTTGTAACGACCATAATTTCAATTATGTTACAAGGGGGACGGCGCTTGTCCTCTAAATTTAAATTTTCTTCTTTGGTATGTAAAAACGGAATCAATAAATCAATCAAATCGCACTACTAGCAAACGGTGCTGGTACCCTTTATACTGTCCTGGGTGACACGGGTAGTGGTTGGCTTGTAGGTTTCACGGATACTAGTTAACGGACCGTGAATGAGTTTTTGTGTGTGAGGTTTTTGTATTTTTATGAGTCGGGTGGTTTAGACTTTAGGGTAGTGTTGCCTCCACTAAAGTGATGTGATAGTACAAGATTGATGTAGATCATCAGTAAAGTCAACTTGAAAATATGTTAGTAGAAACACACACACACACATCAGTCATACTCTTGGCGAAGTGAAGATTCTTAGCTTCTTATGGATCCGTTCTAGAGCTCGTTTGTATAACCTTGACTGGAACGTTTGGCGGGGCTTTCATTTACATAGGATTGGTTTCTAATGTAATTTTGTCGTATCGTTTTTAATTGTACTTCTTCGTGTATGATTGTACTTGGTGTATGGCTAGTTTCTCGCTAGCCGCTTAGTTTGAATATATAAGTTTGTTGATCGTAAAAAAAAGAAAAAAAAAAACACACACCCCTCCCTGTACTTCATATAAAACAAAATAATAAAGAAAAAGTTAGAAAGTAAAAGAAACATGTGTGACTACTCTAGGTTGGATACACAGTACAGATTTTCAAACATACAAACAAAATCCATTATTACCTCATTTTTTACTCTCAGTCCACCAACATTAATGCTCTTCACATGTACACTTAAAACTCGATTATTATTACATCATTTTTTACTCTAAAAAAATATTCATTCAGTAACATATTATCACTTTCTTCTTCTTCTACATATTACAAACCACTCATGTTTAAATAGTTGCAGTTTGGTTTGATTGAGTAAAACCATGTTTGCATTTTCAAGAAAAGGAAAGAAGCTTGGAAGGTGAGTGGTTTCTGTTGTTTTATGTTTATAAAATTTAAATACAAGTAGTTATAGTTATCTGTCATAAATGAATTCTATGTTTGTGTTTGTGTATGTGTATCAATGTATGTGCATTTATCAAGTAACATGTTAATTTTTTATTTTATTTTAAAATAAAAGCTATAAGCCTGCGAGGAGAACCAACACGTTTTTGTACCTTTGGCTTTTGATACCTTTGGCTCATTGGCACCGGAGGCTACCCGTTTCCTGACCAGGGTCCAGCGGGTTATTCATAGTGGTGTCTCGGCTCCGGGTGGACAGGGTTACGTTTTTAGTAGATTAGGATTTGCTATTCAGAAAGGGGTGGCGGCGCAGCTTGTTGCCCGTCTGCCCGCTATTTTAATGTAATTTTTCTTTGTCCTGGAATGAACGAAAAATATTTATTAAAAAAAAAAAGCTATAAAAGTCGTACTTGAATTAAAGAGAATAAAATGATTGACCCAAAACTTAAAAGTAGGGAAGTTCATAGACAGGTTTAGGGCTGTTTACGAGCCGAACCGAACCGAACCGAACGGATCTTTGCTCATGTTTGGCTCATTTACAAACCGAACCGAGCTGAGCGGCTCATTTACAACCATACGGACGATCGAGCGAGCATTTTCCAAACGAGCGGCGAGCGATTTTAACAGCCCTAGATGGGTTGGTCTGGTTTTGAGGAAAATTCTAGGCCGGACTGCTAACTATGGTTTTAGGGGAATGAGTAACCAAACCGGTTTGGTTAGGCGGGTTGGGCGGTTTTGAGAGGAAAGAGGATTGGAACTTGGAAATTGATGTGTTTCTGTTTGAGATTATAAGTTTAAATGTTATGTATAAATGAATGTTTGTATGTGTATTTAGATTTTAGATTTTAGACATATGTCTCTGTATAGTTTGGTCTGAAAGAATCTGGTTGACCTATGAACCAGTGTTTAAGGTTGGGTCCCACGGGTTTCGGACGAAAATTCTGGACTGATGGGTCGATACACAGGCTGGTTTAACAGTTCGGTTTTGACAGTTTGAACTAAACTTTTTTTTTTTTCAAATTTATTAAAAATTTTAAACTGTTTGTATCTCAAACCGGCCAAACCAGCCGACTTGCTTCAGTTTGGGTGGTTCGTTCGGTTTCAACAGTTTATGAAATTAAATTGAACACAGTAAAGTTACAACAGAAAAGTTTGATTCTTGAGCTTTGAATTTGATGGTTCTTTGAACAATGGGGACCATTATTTTGTTTCTTTTAGGTTAAAAAAATAGAGGAATTTCATGATAGTAAGATAATTTCACTTTTTGTCTCATTTTAGTCATTGGAATTTGTTGCGTCACATTTTAATAATTAAAGTTATAAAAGTGTTCCATTATGATATTTAAAGAAATGACCGTGGGATTTACTGGGCTTGATTGTTGTACCGTAATACTTTAATATAATGACACTTAAACAATGAGCTAGGTGAAACATTCTATGGGCATTAAGGCCATTTTGTTTTAAGATGACGAATATGGAATGCGTCTTATAACTTAAATGATTAAAGCGACATGGGACAAATTACGATGACTAAAACGAACCAAAATGAACTTACGAAAGTACAACTGCTATTTATGAAAGATCCCCCCCCCCCCCCCCCGGGGGGGGGGGGGGGCAAGGATTTGTTTTCAGTAGGATAGGGTTCGACATACAAAAGGGGGTGGCGGCGCAGCTTGTTGCTCGTCTGCCTGCTATTTTAATGTAATTTTCGCTTTTATGGAATGAAATGGAACAGAATACGTATTGTTATTCAAAAAAGATTTAATAATTTCTTGTGATCTGTAGTTTATTGGATTCTAGTTTTCTTTCTGCAGGGTAAAAGTGCAGCTTTCGGATTCTGCAGAGGGCGCACGCAGTCCTATTCGTCACACCAAACGCAAAAGCAAATCCAAAGTAAGAACTTAAGCATGTACATTTCCCACTAAAATATATGCATGAATTGATATTTAAAGCATCGCAGACTGACGATATATTTTGTTTTCTAATTTTTTTGGGTAAAACATCATAGGGTGATAATGTTACAACTGTAACTGTTATCAATGCTTCTGATGATAATAGCCATTGTTCATCCACTACAACCAAGCGCGAAAATTCAACTTCTGAAGATAGTGAAGGATGGAAAAAGATTTCAACCACCGGAGTTAAACCTACACCTCGATTTAATGTAACATATTTTCCGATCACTATTCAAAGAATTTAGTTTAAAATATATATGATTCGGGTTATGTTTTATCTGTCAAATAGGTAAAATAACAAAAAATGTTGGCATGAAAGGAAACGGGTCAAAACTTGCCAAAAGTGAAAAGTATATTTATAATGTATAAAACTTCTTAAATCGTTATATTCAAAAAGTCCGATTATTACTGAAATAATGTACTTTTTCTTATTTGAATTTAACACATTAGTTATCTTATAAAAAGGGACAATGTCATAGAATAGCAACACACTTAGGTTAATGGTTCGTTTTAGTAATTATACTCAACAATGTCCCGATCAGGTACTTTGTTAGTTTGGTAATATAGTAGTAAACAGACAACCATGAGTAAAAACGATGATATGGGAAGCCATATCAAATGATTCATGGGCTTGTTTAGTGGTACTTATGTGTTTTAAAAAGCGTGCTCGAGGCGCCAGCCTCTGCGCCTTATGTAACCCTAGGTGAGCATTGTACGAAAAGCGCAAGAAAAGCGTGATTTTTTGGCCAAAAAAGCCCCTGAGGCGCGCGCTTTTCGTACATGGGGTGTTTTTGTGCATAAAATTGTTATACATGTAGCTAAAAAGGTTGTACATTTAAGTTGAATCATACATAAACCTATTTGTATCTATATTTTAGGTAAATAATGCTAAAAACCTATAGCATATATAAAAAAATTATATAATCGTCTTGCGCCTCGCGTACGAAAAGCCCACCGCTTTTGCGCTTTGCGCCTTGGTTTTAGACCTCGTCGCTTTTGTGCGCTTCGAGCTTTTTAAAACCAAGAGTGGTAGTACTTTTTTTTTTGTTTTTGAAAAAAGCTAGCTCGGGACATTATCGAGTATAATTACCAAAACAGACCACCAATTTAATCACATTGCCTTTCTACGACTGTATGGCATTAGCCGATACAGATAAATTTTTTGAGTAGAATGTGTTGCAGGTCAACCCAATCCTGCCTGTTTTGACTTGTTCCAAAAAATTTTGACATGTTACCCAACCTGCCGGATCCACCGATACTAATAAGAATTGTTATTACTATGAAAGTGAATGTTTTTACTCCTTGTCCTAAATAGCATGCATCGGCTGTAATCGGAAAGAATATGATTGTCGTTGGTGGTGAATCTGGAAAAGGATTATTAGAAGATGTACAGGTACAAAAAAATATTATTATGATTCTATAAACAATCATTTACTAGTTACTACATTAATAAGTTGATAACAATGTGCTGCGGATTTCAGGTTTTGAACTTGGATAATTATTCGTGGACGACAGCTTCATCAAGACTATGCTTTTCGCCATCTAGTCTCCAGTTAAAGATTCCGGCATGCAAGGGTCATTGTTTGGTAATTAGCATTTTTAATCACGGTAAAACATTTAAAACTAATATTATTATGTAATGATTAACTATTTTTTTTGTTTGTTTATATTAGGTTCCTTGGGGGGAAAAGGTGCTTTTAATTGGAGGGCGAACCTCCCCACCGAGTGATCGAGTATCAGGTTGTCTAATCTCACAAAGTTCGACAATTTTCGGCTTTAAATGGTTTGCTAATATTTAGTTCATTTTACTAACGCAAAAAAGTTTTATAAATCTTGGTTTCGGCAGTGTGGGCATTTGATGTAGGGACAGAGTCTTGGTCACTTGTAGAAGCAAAAGGAGACATCCCGGTAAGTTTTCATTCATATATGTTGTGGATGGCAAAACGGGCGGGTAGGTTGACAAGTCTAAAGGGGTCGGGTTAACATGTCAAAACTCAAAAAGGGTTGGCAGACCGCACATACTTCCCTGTTTTTCTTTTTTAAGCTTAAAACTAGGTATTAATATGATTGCGAAACGATATTGAGTAATATTAACTTTCTTTTCTAATAACGATTTAGAAGGTTTTTATGCATTGAATATATTTGGGATGGCTTTCAATCTATTTGATCCTTTTCTTTTTAGTTCAATCTTTGAGCTTGACCCGTTAGAGATGAAACACAATCCATTTTTATACAAAATCGGTTAAAATTGCCACTCCTACAATTTTCTTATTTGAAAACTTTTACATTAAATATTTCTTAGGGCAAATGTAAAAAATATTCCGTCGGACTTTCGCTTTGCATATAAGTCCCTGGACTCTATTTTTTTGCATTGTTAAGTCCCTCAACGTATCAAAAGTCAACCAAAAAGTCTTTTTCATAAACTTTAGGGACTTGAACCTTAGTTTTTGAGTTTTTATAAGTTTACAAATTTAATCAAACAAAGGACATATTTGTTGAATTGAAGTGTGAGGCCCATTTTGTTGAATTTTTATAGATTAAAGGATTGAAGCATGTTATAATAAACGAAAATCTGTAGTTACTTTTGACATTTGTTCTGTATCTGATATTTATAGCAAGAAAGGATCTTTAGTCTTTACTGACTAAAATTTGTCGCACTGCAGATTGCACGCAGTGGTCACACTGTAGTCCGAGCAGGCTCTTCATTAATTTTATTTGGAGGTGAAGATAATAAGAGAAAAAAATTAAATGATCTGCATATGTTTGATCTTAAATCATTCACATGCTTCCTCTTCATTGCAAGTAAGAATCGTTTAACACCGACAATCGTTAAACACACAAATAACCTCTTTTTTTACATTTTTTTAATGTTTTTTTAGGGGTGCTGGACCGTCTGCAAGATGTAACCATGTGGCGACTCTTTATGATGATAAACTGCTTTTAGTGTTTGGAGGAACCTCAAAGTCGAAATCTTTGAATGATTTGTTTAGCCTTGACTTTGAAACGGTCAGCATATATCATTTCTTTTTTCAACCAGATATCCAAAAGTTTATTTTACTGAATTATGTAAGATCAGTATTATCTCATTAAACATACTTTTTTTTTCCCTACAGATGATGTGGTCAAGAATTAAGATACGGGGTTTTCATCCGTCACCTCGAGCCGGTTGTTGTGGAGTTTTGTGTGGGACAAAATGGTATATTGCAGGCGGTGGTAGCAGAAAAAAACGTATGTCTTTTAAAGCATAAAACTCGATAAAAATGGTAGATTTTTTTTTAAGTCGTGTGTATTTTGTATCTTAATACACTTTTATTATTACCTTTAATAGGACATGCAGAGATATTAGTATTTGATATTTTAAAACTGGAGTGGTCAGTCGTTCACACATCGTCCCAACAATCCATCACTACCAACAAGGTAATTTTCGTTTCGTTTTAATATTTATGATTGTATGAAACGCCTTTTGAAACCAAGAACTCATATTATAATACCATTTAAACTTTTTCAAAAGGTAATGTTAGTTTAATTGGCCAAGTATTCAAACTCATCTTATTATGCCGTTGCGTTAATCTTGTAGATCCTACGACAAGTCCAAATATTCATTACCTATAAACCGTGAAAGAAACTGTAATAATATGATTTTATATACTTTAAATGGATAAATATGATATTACTAGTGTTTTGAAAACATACATATGATATTATAAATTTAGAAGGATGTATATGAAATGTTGAACTTCTTGAAAGATAAATTTATAAGATTAGTGTATATTGTTTTAACAGGGCTTTAGTCTTGTGCTTTTACAAAAGAAGGATACCGAATATTTGGTTGCATTTGGAGGTTTAAAGAAGGAACCTTCAGATCAGGTATATGATGAAAACACAGAAGGAATGGAATGGTTTATTCCTTCCATTTATTTATTTTTATACAATAGAAAGGGGTGGCGGCGCAGCTTGTTGCCCGCCTGCCCGCTATCTTGATGTAATTTTTCGCGATTATGTGTTAATAACACAATAGTTTATTGTTAAAAAAAGTGTATAATAATAATAATAATAATAATAATAATAATAATAATAATAATAATAATAATAATAATAATAATAATAATAATAATAATATTTGAGCGTTTATTGAAGGTTTTATTATGTTTTGTAAATATTGTTGCATATAGAAAGTTCAATAACTTCTATTAAGTAATACTACAGGTTGAAATACTAATGATGGAAAAGAATGAATCGTCTATGAGTCGAAGAATTACATTGACGTCTAAAAAATGCTCTTCGTCTACGGGACCCACAAGTGGTCCAGTTGGCGGTCCTGAGAAACAAAGTCTAGCAGCCGTAATGGAACATCATGGTTTGGTTAGGAAATCTTTATCTGAATCTTTGTTAGTGGATTCAAATCCTGGTAATGTTTCACTAAGGAAAGAGCACGTTGACGATGACGTGGCGCTGAAATTAGCAAGAAGTTCGGAAGATGAACGATCCTCATTGGTAACCGTGTTTTACTTTGTTGTATTTGAGTATTGTGTTAGCTAGTTGCATTATTAGTTTTTGATTGTTCTTACTTAAAAATGCGCAACCGAACACCGCTTAATGATTTGTTTATTTCAGCCAATGGAACAGATAAGAAAACATTCAAATACTGAAGGATCTCCTTCCACGTTGGAACCCGAAAACACAGAAAAAGACGAAAAAGGAAAGAGCGACGATACCGTTGCATTTCCGGAAGCCGATGGAAAACTAGGGGGTTTCATTGGTTCTTCAAGTATGTATCAATCGTATGAAATAAAAATATCGGCTTTAATCCGCAAAAAGGGGATACTAGAAGGACAATTAGCAGCTGCATTGGCGGGTCGGGAAGCTGCAGAAAAAAACATTTCTTCTGTTATAAAAAGCCGACAAGAAGCCGAGAAAAGATTAAACGACACACTTAAAGATATGGAAATGATGAAGGAAAAGTTGGTTTTATTAGAAATGGCACAAGAAGAAGCTAATAGTTTGTCAAATGTTGTGCATTCGGATCATGTGAAGCTTGAGCATGATGTTGCTTTTCTAAAAGCGGTTTTGGATGACACACAAAAGGTAATTTAAGTAACTTCTTTTTAGATGTCATTTCGACCCGTTTACTTATAAACAGTCGATTCTTGTTATGTTATCAAAATAGGTTATCTTTATAAAAGCCTTAAGTTGTTACTTACACTATAAAATGGATGGCCTTCACCTGACGGACAGATACGTAGGTGAAGATAGGTCTGTTACGTCCGTAGAATAACATATGTTAATCATATTTGGCACGCTCCTATTTATAAAAGAAAAGTAAAACAAAAAAATCTTAAGATAAAAAGTGTTTTGGGTTTAAACCAAACCGACCCGTTTTGACATACACCAAGAGGTTACAAATCGTGGCCCGTTACTCATAGTTATCAAAAGCCATCGCCTTGACCGCCTAGGCGACCAATTTCCTAGAAGCCACCAAACCCCGCTTTTCCCTCCTAGATAAAAAAAGCCATAGTCTGATTTTAAAACCTAATCCCCTGACTAATACAATCTACCAATACTTACCAATTTATAGAGATATATCTCAATCTCACTCAAATTTTCTTTAAATATACTTGATTTTTAAAACACTTATAGATATTGAATTATTCTTCAATATATAAACATCTAAACTCATTGGTTTACCATCAACTGATTTTGTCTATTACATAGTTATCAAAGGCGTGTTAATCCTTTTCGTAGGCATGACTAAATGAGTCAATTTATATCTATATTATTTTATAAGATGATTGTTATTTGTAATAATTTGCTGATTTTTTTATTTTTTTTATTTGCGCTTTTTTTTTCTAAGGCCCGCGCTTTTTTTGCGCTTCTCGCCTAGGCCACAGGCGGAGCCTAAGCGCCTTGAGTGCGCATCACGCCTTTGATAACTATGCCGTTACTCAACATGTTCATTTGCCACATCTGTAACATATGTTACACGGGTTTATCAATTATATATTATAAATAGAGATTATCACTTAGTGATTGGATTTGATGATGCTTTCGCGTGTAGGAATTATATTCAACGAGAGGCGTCCTGTCTGGAGAAAGAGCAAGAGCATTTCAGCTGCAGGTACGCTTCTGACAAAGACAAATTTGGCTAAATACTTGTTAAACATGTTAAGTATGTGTTTTGTTTATTATGGCCAAACGAATGCGAATGCGCATGCAGGTTGAAGTTTTCCATTTGAAGCAAAGGCTGCAATCAACGGAGAATCGAACAACAACTCCTAGAAAACCATTTCATGGATGATATAATTTGTTTTGTAAGATGATGATATATATGATGTAAATTTCTACTCTAACCATCAAATCTAAGGCTAGTATTTAACTCTGTGTATATTTTGTAATGTACAAAATCATGTGATTTTTTTGGTGACTTACCGAGTAGAAACTACTAGTGTAATTTGTAGGCTAAAATACCGATTGAACCCTTTAAAAGTTTGATTAAACTCACCGACCTGTTTAGATATGACCCAATTTGCTTGCATCAAAAGTTTAAAGTTTGCTTGCAAGAATTTTTTACTTGACCCGACCCAAAACTTTAACATGTGGTCATTATAAATTTGACCAAAAAAAAATGTGAACCCACTGAAAAAAAGTCCTGGATTTGGCATTACGATTGAACATGGACATGCATGTCACATGGCCGGGTAAGATTTTTTATGACCCGCTATCCTTACATACTCTTATGACTTGTATGATGAAATATGACACATAGTTTAAGGATGGTAGGTAGGCCTTGCCGGTAAACGCATTGACTTTCAGTAATCCAGTGACCCATTATGACTACTTTACACAGAATGAGGCTCATTAAGACCCACAATGATGAATTAGGCAATATACATCATCCCAATGCCGTGCAAACCTTCCACCCTCAAACACACTGTTCTTAAATCCACCGCCCACAAACCCACCGTCTTCAAACCCAGCGCTTTCAAATCCACTGCCTTCAAACCCTCCAACCTTTGAATTCTACCGTCCACATCATCATGAAGATTCAACTTTGTTAGAATTGTATAAAAGGAGTAATGGATTTAAATAATCCCAACTATTGACTATTGGCCAATAATAGTCTCAACTACGAAAATAACCACTAGCGGTCCCAACTTTCAGACATTTTGCTCTCATTGGACCCCCCGTTAACTCACAGTAATGCCGTTAGCTGAAACTCACAATTCTAGGCGATTTTTCACCAGGTTTGAAAGAGGGAATCGAGACGATGATATTGGTATGTTCAATTGCAGAAATAAACATGGTTCGATGGTTTAATCGTCGGTTCCAGTCATCCCATCCGAGAATAACATCAACGATTAAACCATCGAACCATGCTTATTTCTGCAATTGAACATACCAATATCATCATCTCGATTCCCTCTTTCACATCCCGTGAATAATTCTCTAGAATTGTGAGTTTCAGCTAACGGCGTTAGTGTGAGTTGACCGGGGGGGGGGGGGGGGTCTATTGAGAGCAAAATGTCTTTGGGACCGCTAGTGGTTATTTTCGTAGTTGGGACTGTTATTGACCAATAGTCAATAGTTGAGATTATTTAAATCCATTACTCCCGTATAAAAATGACCATTTTCCTCTTATATATTATATAAGATAGTATAGATATAGTCATATAGATAGCTAAACCCTTTTTATATAGATAAAATGAAAAAAAATTAATAAAAAATAAAAATAAAAAACCGGACTTAATAATAAAGGGTCAAGTTATTCTACACAGTGCAACAAAAATGAGAAGGATGAGAAGGATACAAAAAACACAATAGATCATGAAATATGACACAATAAGTCACAAAATATAACACAATGTCAAAAAATATAACACAACGATGAAGAAAAAAGAGACAATGAATTGAAAAATGACACAATGATGAAAATAAGAAAAAGACACAATTATACATAAAAGTCACAATGATATAACGCATATTCTAAAAGCTACAAGTTAAAACCCCAAAATACGAAGACCTAAAAACTAACGTCGTATGGTTCGATAAGACGGTTCCAATGCCGCTTGAATGAGTTCAATCGGAGTCCGTTTGATACCCTTCCTACGACTTCCTATTTTTCTTTCACTGTTTATTTGATCCTAACCCTAATAATAAATACTACCAAACAATCCGAAACATGGATTGCAACGGTTAATAGCGTATTGGATTATTCTTAATCTTCAAATCTTCTGCATCCATCTCAATTTGCATTCATCACATTTATGAAAATGAGTCGTGACATCCTCTAGCGTTAATCCTTTAACATCCATAACTTGCAGTATTGTTTCAGGAACCGTGTTATAAGCACCACCAAGATGCCAAATGGCTTCGACAAAACGCTTATGCAGTTGCGCTGTCCAGACGAGGCCAGGGTGTCTAGACGTCCCAGTAGCTTGTGATTCTGCATCAGACATTTGACATCCATTAACCGATGAATAGCTGGTATGAGATGCTTGTGGTCCATGCACGTCGTTAAGTGACGGTGGTTGACCATAAGAAATGTAATTGCGCCAGAAGCTTGTGAACGGACGAGTGGCCTCACAGCTCCACAAGAGGGTGCTTGCGAACCGCGGTATGAGTGACTCGATAACAACATTGTTTGATGATAGAGAAGGGTGGTGGTTTATTTGGAAGTCATATATATATATATAAAGTTATAAACAACAGTGGAACTAGACGAAGCAACGCAGCAAATAAGAAAAAGATGCAGCAGCGAAGCCAAGTCAACAACGTCAAGTTAAATGGCTTGGTATTGTTTGTTTTTTAATGGAATCATCAAATTTTTATAAAATAAATCTGCCGACATGCTAGAGAAACAGAAAGGAAACAACAAGAAAACAACGCACATGGTTTAGTGTCATTCATCTACTTGTAGTTAATAACTTATTTCACAAAAATACCTTTAATAATAATAACAATAACTAGGTGGTGATTCCTGCCTCTTGCGGTAGGTTCGTTATGCCGAGGAATTCACTCGACATGTGTTAGGTTCGTTATGCCAAGGAATTCACTTGACAAATGTTAGGTTCAATATGCCGAGGAATTCAGTCGACATATGTACAGACAAGCCAATTCTTATTTATTTAATTTTTATATAATTTAATCTTTAACAATCTTTGTTTAGTTGTTGGAACCACATCAAACTATTAATCTAATAACTTTTATAAATAATGTGATAAATATATATAATAAAACAATGTTTTAATTAATATTCCTTATTTAATTATAAATCTTAAAAATAAATACATTTAATAAAATAATGAGTTAATTACATGGTTAGTCCATGTGGTTTATCTAAAGTTTCATGTTTGGATACTAAAGGTTTTGTAAATGAAGTTAATACATAATGGCACCTCTAGTTTATAAAAAGGCATTTTAATCACTTTAACTAAAGTTAACAGAAAATTTAACGATAGTTAGTATTAGTACCCAACATTGTTACAAAAACAAACCTTAATACCCATTTCCGTTACAAAAACTAAACCATGGGCCCTAAAGAAGTTAAAAAAGTAGCTTAGTACCTTAAGGCGTTATTACATGAAAATCTCAGGCACCATTCGTGTAATTTTGTCTTACCATTTACTTGTATAAAACAGTTAAAGTTCAAAGTTATATGTTGTACAAAATAATATTGTCAAATTCAATCCGAAGACAAAATAACAGGTTTAAATCCTATCATTGATAATCACAGTAAAGTCACATGATGAACCTTGTAATGTATTGACCTTCGTAAGATCATGGGGTGTGGCATTCCATGGCGTGATCACGCTAGGGTGGCACAGTGTTCCACGGCGTGGCTTTAAACCATGTAGGACCACGGCCCATTGATACATATAAAATAGTATAAGAATAGTATAAGGGGTAGAATGGTCAATATGCATAATTAGAAGTTAGTTAGAAGTTAGTTGGTATTATGTTGTATAAATACATGTATTAGTGATGAATAATATTAGCTATTGATTTGGAATAATCCTCTCCTCTCTTGTGTTCTTCTCTAATTGTTTCTTCTAGAACTAACTAATCGAGAGAATGAGCTAAAGAATTAGAGAAGAACACAAGAGAGGAGAGGATTATTCCAAATCAATAGCTAATATTATTCATCACTAATACATGTATTTATACAACATAATACCAACTAACTTCTAACTAACTTCTAATTATGCATATTGACCATTCTACCCCTTATACTATTCTTATACTATTTTATATGTATCAATACTCTCCCCTTATAACATTCTTGTCCTCAAGAATGATAGTGAACTAAAAAAAAAAATTGTGCAGCCCAACTATACTCCAACTCCAAGATTATGCAGCACCTTTATCACTGGGCACATGGAAAAAAAATTTTCTTTAAACTTTGCTCTACTTTTTTCTTAAAACTTTGTTTCACTTGCTCACTGTTAGCCTTGTCACTCTTCATGACTTCAACAGTGTCTTGCTTTAAGTCAACCCAACTATATTAATTCCACTGATCAATGTATATGTCACTATGCAACTTGACTTCTGAAACAACATAACCACTACTACATCTTTATCATTTTCCTGAGTGAATGGCAACACCATCAAAATCACTACAACACCCTTTAAATGGTTCCATCCTCTTCCCTTTTTTTTTCCTAGTAGACTTGGAACCATCACTTTTCTCCTGAGATAGGCATCTCAGACCAAGAGCAGTATGGTCATGGGTCAATGTTTTGAATTTCCACCTATGCCCCTGTGTTACTTTCACTTTACTTTTCCAACCAGTATCTAGCCACTTTGACAGCTTCTTCTTCGGCCATGGACTGAATTCATTTATTGGATTGACATGATTAAGACCTAAGTGAGTTGATTTAAAAAATTCATCCAATCTTGATTTGGATTTCCACTTATGCCAAATAAGCCCCCTTTCATCCATTTTTAAAGCCTTCAATTCAACTTTTTCCACATTTTGCATTTCCCTATCTTGACTTGCAACACACATTTGTTGTTGATTATTTTCCTTTGAGTAAAAACTCATACCAAAAGTCATATCATTTCTTAAAGGCATTTTATAAAACACCTTAGGGCTAACCAATTCTATACCTTGAGCTTGATCTTGTAGCTCTACTTGAACCTCTTTATTACATCTCTTTTTTTGTTCTCTTTTCCAACAAAATAATAACCTGGCCGTATGCAGAGCACCACCAATTCCTTCAACATCATACATGTCTTCATAAAAATCACCATGAACCTGGTTGCTCTCCTCAACACCTGATTTCTTTTTAGATTTTTGAATCCCATTTCTTAATTCTCCAGCATCAGTATCTTTTTCATATAGTAATTCTTTATAATCAAGGTGCTTTTCTAGATTCATAACAATATCCCCATATTGATCCTTACAAAGATCAATATCAAGATCGATATGAACCTCATCAAGTTTATTATTCTTTTCATATTCTTTTGAATTGTCTATTTCTTTTTTCTTTAAATCCTTTTCCATATCCACATCTACTTTATTAATAAATCCAACAAGCGTTTCATCAAACACCTTGGGGACACAATTAACTTCTGTGGGTTGTGAATAACATTGTAACCCAAAACCTTCCTTATTATCAAGAACGGCCACAGAATTACCAGGATGTTGAAAAGTAAAATCACTTACATCCAAGTTATTTGATTGACCAGTTGTGATTTCTTGATTTGAACCCAAATTTATAACACTTTCTTGTAACTTGGCTAAAGAAAATGCCTCTTCCAAGTTTAAGCTTCTAACAATATTATGATGCGGCTTCAGAAATTCACCGATTTCTGGTTTAAGACCAAAAATGAAGCAATATACCACATAATCTTCAGAAAATTCTTCGTAAACTTTTACCTTCTTAAGCAAAGACTCAAATGTATCATAATAGTTGTTGACGGTACCTTCTTGCATCACTGACATGAATTCTTCCAAAGCAATTTCCATGGCTGTTATGATGATTTCTTGGTTAATGGATGGTTATGAATCACATGAGTTGATGGTTGACCCTGTCTCAGCCCTAATTTTAATTGCTGCTGTAGAAATCACCCAACTCTAATCGAACAATTTAGAACAGAACTGAACAAACAAAGAGGAGATAGAATGGAACGAAGATGATAGAATGAAAAAAAACAGAATGGAACAAAAGGAGGATTAAGAATGAACCGGAAACAAGAATTGATTGAAAAAACTAAAATGGAGAAGATGATTGGAACAGAGAAAGGTTTATCAGGCTAAAAAAAATATGACGGTGGATTATGGTGGTGGTGGTTGGTTATGGTGGTTGTTTATAGTGGATTACGGTGATGGGGTGGTTGGTTACAATGGAATTTCTGTAAAAATGTTACTACCGCCGGAGATGTAATGACCGGAATCACAGGTCACCGGAGAAGGAGCGAAACAGCTCTGATACCATTTGATATGTAACAAAATGGTGATCGAGAGAATGAGCTAAAGAATTAGAGAAGAACACAAGAGAGGAGAGGATTATTCCAAATCAATAGCTAATATTATTCATCACTAATACATGTATTTATACAACATAATACCAACTAACTTCTAACTAACTTCTAATTATGCATATTGACCATTCTACCCCTTATACTATTCTTATACTATTTTATATGTATCACCCATCTCCACGCCGGTATACCCCAATGGTCTAAATTATCTTTTTATCAATGGAAAACTGCACAATAGCTTCTTCAACTTTAAACCTTTTTTATATAACTAACTTTTTAAACTCATTTCATAAAGTAGCATATAAACTAAAATTGCCATAAAAGGGAAAACTTAAAAAGAGTATTCCATTGATAAAAAGATACATATCAGCAGAAAACAATCACACACCTACATATATATATATATCAACTAGACTTAAAAAGGGTTAAACATATCATTTCACTGGATAACAAAGAATGCCTTGCCTTAAGCTAAATCCAATCAAGTTACTGAACTTTGCGGTTGCTCGAAATCGGTTAAAAATGGACCAATGATAAAAGACTCGTTCTTCATGAACATTAGCTTTAGATTAAGTCGAGTCATCGCCAATCTGCATTAAAAATGTTGATTTATTAGTTATAATTTTGTATCGTGACAACTTTGACCCATATAGTTATGTTTCATATCTAACGTGTCAGTAAAACCAACAACATTAGCTTCAAGGAAACATGTCGAATGGGTAAAACTTGTCAATTAATTTTGGTTCTTGAAAGTTGAAACTGCGAATCACGGTTTCGTTCAAAAAGGCCATGGATTAAGCGGATAAGGAGGTGATTGGAGGTAGAAAAGTTTTTATGCATATTTTAAACTGATAATCATCGGTCGATTCAAAATTACACCGAAAACACTTAAACAGTAAAATAAGTTGTTTTCAACAAGGTGACTGAATATTTCTGCTTATATGCAGAAAGAAACTTCCTAAGTTTTTTAATACAAAAAATGGATAATTGATAAGATAAATTTTGTAATCATACATTTGGCTAATTAATATCAAAAGACAAAAAGAACTGGACAAACAATGTTTTGGATGAATTTACCATTTTATGTTCTCCTGAATGTTGGAATCAGAAATAAGGTCTTCGAGTTCATCAATAATAGCTTCATAACAGAAGACGTATTGATCCTGAAACATTAAACATGATTATTATGGCCCGATAACTAAGATTTTACTTGACAATAAAAATCAAACTATCTACCAAAGTAAATACCTAGAGATGTACAAATACTTCATTTTAGATGCAAGTTTCCAAATAACGGAAATGGCTCAAACAGTGCAAACAGGTCTAATGCATACAACCTACTAAATTGCTTTAATTAAAGATAACCATAAAATATTTTTAAGATAGTCATATTTAATGCAATAATCTTTATAGTTTATATATTATATTTGATGTCAACATTTGATCAGACCTGACACTTGTCAGTTGTCTTCCTATGTTCAATTTATATTTTGCATTTTAATTATCTTTTTAAGTTCTCCTTAGGGTCGTAGGGGCGCAAGGGGGTAGTGGTTTGTGGGTATGGGTACCCCCGTGAGTATACCACCGCCGGTCATGGTGGTACCCACAGACGGTAGTGGTTTGAAGGTAGTAGTCACCGTTGGGGGTAGAGAAGAGAGATAAAGATGGCGGAGGCATCATCTTTATAATTGATTTATTTGAAAAAATGGTTCAAAGGTGTTTGAGAGGAGTGCTGCCATTGATTAAAGGGTTTTAGGGTAAAAGTGTTTTGGCAGTGCAAAACGTAATATTTATCTCCAAGATGACTAGTACACTCGTACATCTCAATTCCCTATACGATAATTTTTAATATTATATATCTAGATGAAAGTCCTTATTTTGGCTGGCCATGTAACACATTGATTATAAACTACTTATTAACAAAAAGGTGGACAACAAAATGTTAATACCAGTAAACCCAACCCATCCCAACCCGTACTGAAAGTTGACCCATTCCGACACGAGCATTGTAAAAAAAAAAAAGGACATACCAATGTTTGGACCATCCCCATCCTCTGAGACCTGAAGGTGCTTATGGTTTTAACAAGATCCAAGGCTGACATGTCACCGACTAGAATTCTTTGGATGGTGTTATGGATTGCACAATATGTTCCGGTTCTACCAATTCCTGCACTGTATAACATATAAAATTTGTCAAACACATTTGAAAAGTCTTTAATGCATATATAATTGCGGAAACAAGATCAACCTGCAGTGCACCACAATTGGCCCTTTTGATGATGGAATGTGATGTAATCTTCTAAAAATTTCTCGAACCGCCAAGGTGTCATATGGAACCCCATGATCTGGCCATTCAGGATACTGAATATGCAAGACAGGTAGAGGTGGATCCTCTGACTGAATACACACGAATTTACAGTAGTCAGTGCTAAAAGTTACCTTTTTCTAGCAATATAAATACTTCAGTGGTAATTGCACCATGCATCGCAAATCACGATCACCATGGGGAAAAAAAATAATCTCCAAATAACCTTATTATGGGCAATTGCATAGAAGGTGAGCAATTGTCGAAGAAATCCAACAGAGGTTTACGGAATTTATACATAAATCCATGGACTTTTTTGCAACGGTTAAGTCCTTCAACTTATAAAACTTAAAGAATGAATGAAAAGGTCCTTAGCATAAAGTATAGGAACTTAATTATGCAAATATCGGGGACCTATTTGTTGAGCTTTTGAAAGTTTAGGTCCCGACTCCTTAAACTTCTTATTGAGATTTTTACAGGTTAAGGGATTTGATCATGTACAAATAGAGTCCAACAACTTATACGCAAATTCAGGAAGTGTGCACGGGGTTTTTCGACATTTGCCCCGACATGGTGATGAAGTTTGGTCGGTAATATATTTTACTTGCGCTCATAAGTAGACCTGACTTCAAAAATGTCAACAAGATAAAATATACTCAGTGAAAAATAAGAACCTAAATTGGCCACTTAACTTTAAATCAAACTTATACAGAAGTTATTTACCTTTGATAGTGAAAACAAAGATGGCTACTTAAAGTTGGCATTTATGCAAAAATGCAATTGCCCTTTTTATTACTTATTAGATCAAAAGATTAGGCTCAGTTTGGTATGGGGTAATGGAATGGATGAGGGAATGGAATGGACGAGGTAATGGAATGGACAAAGTAATGGAATGGATCATTACCATTCCATGTCTTGTTTGGTTGCCATGTGGGAATGAAACAAAACATTATTTTGTTTTGTTGGATAGGCAGGAAAAGACCTAGGAATAAAATCGATGGTGAGTGGCAGTGGTGGGTGGTGGTTAGTGGCGGTGATAGTGGGTGGTGATATGTGGCGGTAGCAACGGTGGTGGGTGGTGGCGGCGACGGTGGCAACGGTGGAAGGTGGTGGATGGTCGTGATGGTGGGTGGGCGATGATGGTGAGTAGTGGCAGCGGTAGGTGGTGGTTGGTGCGGTGAGGGTAGGTGGTTATGTGTGGGGGTGGTGGAGATGGTGGTGGTGGGTGGAGGTGGATGGCGGTGATGTGGCTAGGTGAAGGTAGTGGGTGGCGGCGACGGTGGTGGGTGTTGACGGCGGTAGTGGGTGGTAGTGGCATCGGTGGTAGGCGACGATGTTGGTGGTGGGAGACGGTGGTGGGTGGTGGTGGCGGTGGTGGTGGGTGGTGGTGGTGGGTGGTGACAGTGGTGGTGGGTGGTGACGATGGTGGTTGGTGGTGACGATGGTGGTTGGTGGTGGTGGTGGGTGGTGACGATGGTAGTTGGTGGTTGGTGGTGGTGGTGGTGGGTGGTGACGATGGTGGTTGGTGGTGGTGGGTGGTGACTATGGTGGTTGGTGATGGTGGGTGGTGGCTTATGATGTTAATGAAGGGTGAACGAGGGATGGAATGAAAAAAAAACATGGGGGGTGGATGGAATGGTTTTGAGGGAATGGAATGCCTTTTGGAATGGGTGATTCCATTCCTATGACCAACCAAACACACTATTTTTCATTCCCTCGTAATGACCTATTCCATTCCTTCTTCCATTCCATCATACCAAACGCTACCTTAGTTTTATATGATTGGCTCACCTCTTCACGATTCACCTCCATGTGACGCAAAACTAGTGAGCTGTCAGTTGTAGTTATTTTTCTGGTAACAGTACATATATTTCCAAACAATCTTGGACCATTCTCTGCTTGAAAATAGTCTCCACATTTTTGAATCTGGATATGTAATGAAGAGTAGAATTAGGCATAGGAGCATAAAGATAACAAGACAGCACAAATACAAAAAAATGCAGACATACACAGTACACGCACAAATAATTATAATCCTACACACTCTTTGAGATGATGCAAATAATAAAAATATCAGTGACAACTGACATGGCGGTACCTCTTATCAGATTTTAGAGAAACCAATAACATTAGTCATCAAAATTTTCTTATACAAGGAGATTAAAATCGGAGGATTAAAAATATATGTGCTGTAAAGTTATAAAAGTTGATGGGAGGCATATAGAATTCAATACCCTGTTGTGGTCAACAAGCTTAGTGAGCATCACAATTGCTGGACAATGATTTTGGAGCACCATTTCCCAGAAATCTTCAAAGGTTTCAGGAAGTGGGCCTTGAGTGGCTATGAACCGAGAAACATTTTCAGATGGATTAGCCTATAATCACAGATAAAGCTCATTAAGCTCAAATTTCTAAAACTTGGTTTCTTTCTAACTAATACAAAATTTGTAGCACTTGAACATATGAAATTCGAAAATGAGAGAAAATCATTGACCTCTGCTGTGATAAAACTAGCATTGATGTATCCCATTGCTGATGGCCTGTAGTCTTTGCAGGGATCAATAACAACCCTGTTTGCATCAACTGAGACAAGAACACAATTTCAATTCTTTACTAGTTTACTCTACTTAACGTATTACATAATAATAATAATATTAGCTACGGTCGAAAAGACAAAAAAGAACATGACAAACATACATGGCACGACATCTGAGTAGCGGTTTTTTCTATAGTTAACATGCTGTCTAGCCACCGAGCAACTACTATTAACTTCTGATGCTCTCATTCTATGATCCTGTAAGAAAAATAAAGAGCCGTTACTACATTTGATTTATGAAAAGAAATTGAGCTAGTTATATTTGTTAATATCAAGATTGAAGGCAACAAATCATTAAGGTTCATCATGCCTCGCACACTAACAAAGATCCTTATAAATTCATATCAAATTATAATGCTACTACTAATGAACTACGAACTCAAAGGCACACGCCGAGGCGAGGCGCACCAAAAACGCCTTGCGCGGTCAAAGGCGCTCTGGCAACTTTCCTGCCAGATTCTGCAAACATCCAAACATGGCCTGGAACCAGCATAAACTAGCCCTAAACCAGCCTAAAACATGTCTAAAACACCTAACGTTGGTATGTTTAGGCCTAGGCCCAAGGGTCACCCTTTGAGCCTTGCGCCTTTGACTACCAGACTGTTGACCATATCACCATACCAGTTACTGGATATGCTACCACCTCCTTCAAGAAAAAAAAATCTACTTCTCCAGATACATAATTGATAATTCACAGAAATTTATGACAAATTAAACATAAAATAAAATAATACTTTTAAGTACTTGTCAAAGATTGTGTCCTAATAAAGTTTGGTGTGGCTAGATTTAGAGCAACATATCTCATGCTTAAAGTCAAAGAATACAACCAATTAGACCTACATCTTCCTTGCAATTGTAATGTTAACTGAAGATCAATTCAGTATTTCATATTCATACATAATTTACAGAACACAATAACTGTCCGTCAATTAAATCCAACTAATGCACAAAAACAATATATGCAACAAAAAAAAATTCTGCAACGTTGAACTCTCTCTCTCAAAAATTGGATACTGATAAGACTGTTTGTTATATGTCAAAATTACTTCTCCAGATGCATAACTTAAAAGTGAATTTATTGCAAATAAAACATAACATAACAGTGTCCTGATATAAGTTATTATATTTATAGCTAAGTTATGGTTCAGAGTTCAAATCAATTAGGAGATTTAGACCAATATGTCTCATGCTTAAAGCCAATTAGATTTTCTTGTTCCTTGCATTTATAGTGATTACTGAAGCTCATTTCACACATAACTTATAGAACACGATAATCGATCAAAACAGCATCGATAACACGAATTCAAACAAGTTAAACCTAACGAACGTCTGTCAACTAAATCCACCTACTCACCTAGGGCACAAAAACATAAAATAAATCAACAAAAAAACCCTACAAAATCAAGAACTCCTTTTCAACAACCAAATACTAATCATACTGTTTCTCATACTTAAATTCAAAGCATACCACGGGTTAGATCTTCGACTTCCTTTCATTTACAGTAATCACTAAACATCATTTCACAATTCACACACGCAAAACTTACAGAACATGATAACTTACTAAAACAAGCTATTAAACCTAACGAACGTCAACTAAATCCAGCTACATCAAATAAATAAACACAAAATAAACAAATACTGATCGGACTGTTTCTCCTTGAAGAACATAATAAAAGGTTGAACACAGATGAAACAGAAACGATCACTAATAAACATATATCACATAATAATAATAATAATAATAATAATAATAATAATAATAATAATAGACTGTTTCTCCGTGAAGAACTTGAGAGGAGAAACAGTAGACATTTAAATCGAGTGAACATATCAAAGGAAACATAGGAAACAGAAACGATTACTAATAAACATTTCACACATAACTTACAGAACACGATACCTAATTAAAACAAGACTAATTCCATAAAGCTAAACCTAATCAAACATAATAATAATAATAATAATAATAATAATAAGGAACCTGGAGAATGGAGAACTCTTTTTCGAAAACGGAGAACTGATCAGACTGTTTAGTTTTAAAGAACTGAAGAGCTTGGATGCAGTGACGGAGTTGATCTGGTTTAAGAGATGGTTTAGGAGGGAGTTTATTGGACATGTCGAAGGGATTAGAGGTTAGGGTTTTGGAACTAGTGGTGGTGGAGGTAGACATGGCCGATCTACGGCTCCGACTGCGGCTAGAGGTGGCGTTGCCCGTGGTGGTAGTGGTGGTACACGGTGGTTGATGGTGGTTGGTTGAGATTGTAATAATGGTGTGACTGCTTCAAAGGAATTGGTCTTTTGGTTGGTTGCTTTTTAACCAGGTGAGTCTCTTTCAAATTTTGATATTTTTTTTAGTTAGGTCTTTTTAATTTTTTTTATTAATGAAAATTTTATTTGTGTTACAAATTTAAATATTATAAATTTAAAATAACAAAGTTTAAAAAATAATTAAAAAATGGATAAAGTTGCTACTCACCTCTAGCCACAACTGCATCGGGCGAGTGAGCAGCAGTTTTATCACCCTGTCAACTTGGTGCTTACGTGGCTCGATATTAGAGGATAGAACCATTGTTCACCTCTAGCCACAACGGCCAGTCTTAATGATGTCCTTCCGAACCCGTTGATTCTTTTCTTCTCTGCATTTATTTAATGAACCTTTCAAGTTCTAAATAAATAAATAAATAGGGATGACAATTAAATCCGAAGCCCGACGCAATTGGAATGGGTTTGGGGTTGGGTAATCAGGTATGGGTTTAGTCTTTATTTTTTTTTACGAGTTTGGGACGGGTTAGGGATTTGATAATATACCCGTTTATCATACCTGATTTCCCTATAATGTATACCCGTTTACCTAATTAGATACTTGATATAATTTCTTATATATCATTTTAAATATGTATGCATAATATTGTCAATCTAGATTGTTATCTATGTCTTTTAGTGTTTTTATATGATTTAAGTATTTTATATTTATACACTGTAATCATTTACATACATATTTAATAATGCTTAATGTATTGGTTAGTCGTTACCCAATACATACCTGACAGGTTTTTAGTCGGATATACCTAATGAGTAATTTTAAAAAATTAACAGGTTTACCCGAAACCCACGGGTATACCCGATACTGGATGGGTATTACTCGATACAAGCATTCCTAGTCATAGGTAGGGGTGTAATCGAGCCAAGCCAGGCTAAGCTCGACTCGAACACAAATCCAGCCAGCTCGACTCGGCTCAATTTTTTTGATCGAGCTGAAAAGCCGAGCTCGAGCTGGCTCGAGCCAGCTCGTTATTTTTTAAAAATATTTATAAAATAAAAAACAAAAAAATAAAAATAAAATTATTTATATTTTTTTTATTTTTCTAATATTTTAAGAAATGAAAGGCATACCAAAAATATTATTTGTATAATTTGTGTTTTTGTTCTATTATTTTTCATATTTTATTGATTAGTTCAAAGTATTATTAAGTATATAAAAGATATTTATCGAACCACGAACCGAGCCATGAGCCAAGACCCCTAGCTCGAGCTCGCTCGATAACAAAACGTGCTTTTTTCGAGTCGAGCTTTTTCGAGCATTTTTTGAGCAAGTTGTGAGCCACGAGTATTTTGTACACCCCTAGTATTCATTCGTTTTATTAAGGTATCGATATGTTGGAACGAAATAAAAGTTAAACTAACGAAAGAAAAATTGAATCAAATGTAAAGGTAAAGACGTTGATTTAAATTATAAGAATAAAACTGAAACTTTAAAGGAAACTAGTGGTTTTTAACGGTCGCGTTGCGGCCGTTGGACATACATGGATCACGTAGGAAATTGAGTCGAAAACTGATTGTTAATGCATATTGCTTACAAACTATGATTTCATTTGCAAAGCTATTATGGTTGCCAACTTGTTTAGAGAACATGTTTATTTTAAAGCTAAGCATGACCACCTAGCCATTCTTTCAGCTCGTTAAAAACCAGACTTGGAACTCCTTTGTAGCCGTTTTTATTACAATAAACAGCAAGTAGTAATGGTATCAAATCAGTTTTAAATGTTGGATTAAATATAAAGTAGGTATGAAAAATAAATGCTTTGTAATGAGTAGTATAAAACTGATTTACGTTTTATTTATTAGCATATTATAATTAGCAGAACCAGTGGCGAAGCTTGACCCGAAGGTTCGGGGGGTCGGAAGTTACCGGGGGGTCGGAAGTCACTAGTTTCGGGGGGTCGAAAACCAGTTTCGGAGGGTCGAAACCCTATATTTCCAAAATTTTCTATACGAATACTATATAATCTGAACTTCTGCGCGAAAATTCGGGGGGTCGGCCGCCCCCTCCGCCCCAACTAAGCATCGCCCTGAGCAGAACAAAGTTACAAAATCAAAGCATGAGTTTTTGTTCTTCATCGAGAATTCGATCAACTCAGCAGCCTAAAATTCTAAGGCTTAGTACTGATGGAATGTGTATTGTGATCATGATATGGTGGCAATACTTGGAAAAGCTGGTAATCGTACTTCCAGGCCTGGTCAAGAGTTCTATGGCTGCCCTTTTTGGCCAGTAAGTTGAGCTTTTATTTAATCAGGCTGAAATATTTTTGATGCATGTTTATCGAATGGTAGAAAAGGGCGGACCGTAGGTTTTTCTTGTGGAAAGCTGAAGTGGATGAGATGATTTTAAACACACCTGAAGCAAGGTTGGTTGCGATGAAAAAAACGAAGCTGCAGCCTGCAAAGTAAGGTGAAAGCTTTGGAGTTGGAGAAGATAGTATTGCATGAGGAGAATAACAATCTGAAGACAAAGCTGCGTTTATGCTATTCGATATCGCTGAAGGTGTTTGTTGCCACTCTGTTTGTATTTGGGTTATTGTCTTTGATCTTTAAGTGTTAGAATTATTGGATGGATGATGCCTTTTGTTTTGTAATGTGGATGGCATGAATGGAAGTTTTGTAACCAATATTCTGAATTAGATGCAGCTGTTTTGTGGTCCACATATGTAATTTGCAAAGAGGGCGAAATGGCACAAAGTATCAAATTCGCAAATATATGAGATGTCATGTTTTTAAGTTGGCTGTAAGAAATATATTTGAAGTTGTGTTTTGGCTGATGAGTATATGTATGAAAGTTGTAAAAAAGGTGATATGAGTAAAACTGGCAAATGAGTCAATTAGAACAAAGATTTTTGATGGTGAGATGTAAGTGTAGGATTTACACATATATCATCATGGATTAAATCGTCAAAGAAGCTGTTGTAAACAACTGCCTTTATAGCAGGATTGAAACATAGGAGTCATATACATAGCATCATAATTCATTGCGACAGCAGCGTTCAAACAAAAAAAACATGCGCCATATTGCAGGTAGACTTATTACATTTGCCAAAACTGCGCCACAAAATAGAACACGCTTTCATCCCTTTCCTGCTTTAGTGTTAGGGTTCAAACAAAGAAAACAGGAGACATATAGTGATGTGCCACAAAACAGAACATGTCTTTATCAATGGCTTTCACTGTTTTTTTAGCATTATTGCCCTTTCCTACGGTAGTATCATCATCTGCATCTGCGCATGATTAATGTTTGCGTTAGATGATTAGTCATAGGAATTTCGTAAATGATGAATCATACTGGCCATGAAAAGTTCTTGTGAAAGTTTTTTCTTGTGGGTGAAAATTTATAATATCAATAGTTTCAGGGTTGGTTCTGCCAAGTGTGAAAAGCATAACAAACTTTAACTGACAAAAAGGGGATTCGGGTATGGGTATCACTGTTTACATTACCCAACTAAATTCAATTCAATTTCTTTGCAATATAACAAAGCCATATAAATTTTATTTGTAATTAGTTGAAGAACTGGTTTTGTAGATGATATGTGTAAAGTACCCGGTGACATCATTGACCTCTTCATGGTGGCTGTATCGCGGGATTTCGCAGCTGGAGTTGATGGTTCTGAAGTAGCAGAGGTGCCCAGCTCATACTGTTTTTCAAGCACATACACTTTCTTGACCGTGCAGCGCATTTCTTTATCTTTTTGAATCTGGATATGAAACTGCGCTTCTTGGTTTTCAATCTCCTGGAAGGCGTCATAAGGATTATCCATTTCTAAAACTTGATCACAGGTTTTGTTTAGCAGCTGATTGGTTACTTTGTCAAAGAGTGTTGCGTCAATGCTCCCTGTGCCATCAGTGATTGTAGCCGACACTTGAAACCTGGAAAGATGTTATTTAGGAGTGTATATGAATAGTTAAAAATAATGGTAATTTCCTCCTTACATGTTGGTGGCTTTTTCAAGATTTCCATCACGCGTGCAATACCAAAGTGTTTTTTTTTAACTCTGATTGATGGCAGGTTAGGCAAGCCTTGTAATGCCACTCTTTGCATGTTTGAACGTCACTGATGTGACTGCCAACCACAAAGTTTTTTACCCTGTTTTTGTGATAATGTTAGCGTTATTTTGTTGTATACACTCCTGTTTTATGTAGTCCTGCATTTACCTGAGCATCTTTGTGTTCTAGTTGCAAGATGTCTGAAATCGCAGTAGTGGTGGAATGCCAGATGCAAACCTATGAATTTTTCAACCTAACTTGTATTTGTTTTTCAGAGAAACATGTTGAGGTTGTTAGTTTTAACGGCTGCTGGATTTAGATACACATATGTACCATTGGTACTTTTTTAGCTGTATTGTACTTGTTACAAAGTAATGATTTAGATAGCATAGACTGTTATTTTTGTTTAATGCATATAAAATTAATGATTAGTACATTGTTTGTGTATTAATATACATACAAATCATGAACCTTGAGAGATGTTATGCCAACTATAACTGGCTTTGGAGTTGTGTCAAGCTGTTTTTGGTTAAATCTTTTAGGCGAAGAAATGATGTTGTTCCATAAGGCGACAGTTATTTGTTTGTTATTGAAATATTCAGCGCAATACATGTTGAATATATATTTTTAAGAGCATGTAAATGAGCGTAAACAACACATAATATACCTGCAATCAGTTAAGGTCAAAATTGTATATGGTTTGTGCTCTCTGGTTGAGCCGTGTCCGCATGCCTTGCAGGATGCCTACATAATCTGTAAATACGCCGATACAACTATTAATAGTAATTTGTAAACAAACTGGGCCACAAATACTGTGAAGGTTTATTCAAACCTGCAATTCCTCTCTTCTTCTCAACTGTATTTCCAGACCTTTGCGTGTCGCGAACTTATAATATTCTTTTGGGATTTCTAGCGTATCTTGGATAGCAGTGAAAACAGAAGCTTTGCCTATACACATTATGGCTGGGTGTGAAATATCATTTGTGTACTCATCAGCGTCAGAACACACATATCCGTCCAGGTTGTAGCATGACCCAAGCTTCAACTTGGACATGACAACATCTCTTTCATCGCCTTTTACAACTACCTGTATAGCACCCCCTGTAAGCAGTTTTAATTAAACAATGAGCAACAGACAACCATTTTATCAGCATAATGTTGTATTCAATACCTGGTTATCTACCAGTAAGTAATGGTATTCATTCTCTCTATTCTCTGGAACCCACTCCTGTATGATCCGTACATTCAATTTTCAAAGGTGGCGTCTCGCCTCTTGCCCTAAGGCTAAAGATCCTGTGTTTTCCATGCTAATATTCACGCTAAAACACAGTATGAAACACACAACTATGTTAGCATAACAAATTAAACAGTCATGTTGTACAACAAAACAGGCTTAAATAGCAAAAAGGAAGGTACATATAATATTGTAATGTTAGACAATCAAGCAGTTTAAATGGTGATGCAAAGTTTTGATATGGCGTACTTTAAACCAGTTCTGTATTAATTTCATTCAGCAAGTCTCTGTACACGATATTTAAGGTTGTGTTCTTCAAGTTATCATTTTCATTTGTGGCAAAAATTTTAAGAGAATCTGGTGAGGTCGCCCTTGACAGAGCAATGTAAAGCTGGCCATGGCTAAAGATTGGTTCTTGTAAATAAACGCCAACTTTTGTTAGCGACTGGCCTTGGATTTTGTTAATGGTCATGTAACAAAATTTTATCGAAACTGACGCCTGGTGAACACAAAGAGAAGGTCTTTTGAATGATGGACAGAATTAATTCGTGGAATATACACTCGATGCCCAATGCGCCAGCGATTATTTTAGCCTAAATTACACGGGGCATTAATGTGACACTAACAGTCTAATTCCATTGCACAAACCGTTTTTGGGATCCATGTTGCACATTAGAATTACCGGACTGTTTTTCTTAACCTCTAAGAAGTGTGGTGGAATGCCGTTGAAATTAAGCATGCTTAAGTATTCAACTGGATGGCTTCTACCTCTTGAGCATTCTTTGAGTGTGGAACCATAGAGTCGTGTTCTCAGGTAGGTAACACACATCCTGGAGATATTGATTGTACCACGCTGTTGATTGCATCTTTTGTTTCATTTTTGGGACAAATGATCGCACGTTATCAATTATAGCCGGTGTTGGGTTTTGCAAGATATTGCCACCATAAATGAAATCGATTAACTGTTCAAGCTTACTTCCACTGCCATTTAACAGAAAGTCTGTTGGAATTTCAATATGCTTGATGTCATCTTGCAACGGAACATGGCAAGCCCTCATCGCCATCTCCCATTTTTTAACAGTCAGTCTGCAAATTTTTTGCAGCCGATCCGTTTGAAATGTGGTTTGCAGTGGTCGTTTAACGCATGTTTTCAGAAAGCTTGCATATGGTGAACCACTTCCAAAGGTAAGATTTGTAAGACAGGATTGTATAATTTCAGGCTTTGAACATTTAGGTTTAACATGTAAAGTTTGCCTGAAATCACCTCCCAGCAAAACAGATTTTCCGCCAAAAGGTTGAGAGTTATTATTTGTAAGGTCTTGCAATGTTTTGTCAAGAGACTCAAAGCAACGACGATCATTCATAGCGCCTCATCCCAAATTATAAGTGTTGTTTCTAACAATAGCTGGCAAAGGTTATTTTTTT